>JAHWFO010116803.1:421881-434131 GCA_023313115.1 Rhysida immarginata
CTGGGACTATCTTTCCTAAGGCGTAAATTCTTAACGAATAAATCATTTTTTCATGTAGATTTAATTTTAAATGAACCAGTATTTTCTCATGTTTAACTGTATGTCGCTTTATCACGTTAAAAATTTAAAAGCAATATAAAAATTTGTATCCATGATACACCTCAAGAACAAGGGAAATTCATCGAAAATAGTGATAGAACTTTTACTAAAAATGTGAATCGTGCTTTTTGTAATAAGTATGTTTTTAATATAAATTGATTTCCTATTTTATTTTATTTTATTTTTGATTTTATTAAATAAGACAAACGCATGACACAGCCGAGCGAAGCGAGGCCAGCTACTAGTTACAAACAGTTGCAGTTTTTTATTCAATAGTTCGGTGGTCAAAGCGCAGAGGCTCGGATCGAGATCTGGAAATCGCGGCTTTGATTCTAGCTGCGGCATGGACGTTTGTGCTTGTTCTTCACTAACCATATGAAACGAAAAAACACTGTATTAATCATTCCTTGTTCACCAGTAATGTAAGCTATTGGTTAAAAGAAAATTCATATTGGTAAAAAGGAAAATTATTATTACAACAGTATAACGCCGATACTCCGAACTAATTGGGACCAAGGGTGGTTCGGATAATCGAACTCCCGACAAATAGGTTGTGTTAAAGAAGTTAGTGAAGCTCAGCACAATTCCGTTCAGAGAAACGAAGTTTCGACTTTGTATGAGTCATGTGCAAATGCATCAGATAACGGAAACAAGAAGGAAATGTGTTTCTAGTAGTGCCACAGAGTAGTCACTTCCCTACTCTGTGGTAGAGCGCAGCTATTGCACGTAGGTTTCGTTTTCGTTCTTTTAATTTGGATTTGGAGTACGGATAACTGGCGTTTCGGTTAATCGGCGTTCGGATAATCGGAGTTCGGATAATCGGCGTTGTACTTATTTTTTAGCAGCACGACGCTCAAAGCAATTCGCATTAACAAGAGAAGAAAAATTAATTTATCTTATGAGTATGGCTACTACTTATAACTTACAAGTTAGAACTTTTAGAACACTGTCACTGAATCGATTTCGACCATCTTTGAACTTGTCCAACATGTTATCGAATGGCAGAAAAGGATTTTGTAAAGAGCTATTCCCGTTTGCCATTGGGATTCCCCCACAAGTTTACAGAATAATGAGACACTGTAGCTAATTAAGCAAAAGCTTCTGAACGTAACGACACCTTGACCATTAAAAAGTCCGTCAACTATCAAAAGTTTGATCGAGTTGAAGTTAACATGGCAGGAAGTGCTTTTGTCTATGGCACGAAGTGTTTTTTTGCGATTTGTCGGAGGTCGGACGCTTTCGGACGCGAAACACTTGACTTTTCTTATAGAACATTTGAGTGCGCATCTATGGCGCTATAGTGGTTTTTACGGAAATTTACGGAACACCTCCGAAATTGGGATCAAAAAATACATCAATATTGCTCCAACCTGAGGCGATTTGATCGATTTTCCAAAAAAAATCAATTATTTCGATCCTAATTTCGGAAGTGTTCCGCAAATTTCCGCAAAATAGCTAGAGTGTCATTAGATGCGCACTCAAATATTCTATAAGAAAAGTCATGCGTTTTGCGTCCGAAAACGTCTGACTTCCGGTAAATCGCAAAAAAGCGCTTTCTGCCAAACACAATAATGGGCGAGGTCAAAAATGCAAACACCGAATTGGGTTGGTGAAGCAATGATTATTGCTCGATTGTTAACGTATTGTTGACTATCCTAGCAACAATGATTTTCTTCACTAACTCAACTCGGTGATAGCATTGTTGACCTCGCACAATGTTAACTTCAACTCAACCATACTTCTGATAGAGTTGACGGAATTTAATGGTCAAGGTGTTATGTGCTTTTGCTTAAATAGTTACAGTGTCACTTTATACTGTAACCTTTTGAGAATCCCGATGGCAAATGGGAATAGCTCTTTTATTCGTTTAGAGAAAATCGAAATACAGACAGACGGACAAACAAAGCACAAACAAAGAACTTTCCGCTCCATTACCTTTAAAAAAGTCGCCTTTGTGTACATGCACGTAGGGCATGAGGCCTCCCCCGCACCCTGGTTGGGTTCTTCCCCCATTTGGATAGAAATCGACGTGACCGCACGGTTGCCACATACCCAATCCTAAAAGATAAAAAGAAAACGTGACTGAGAAAACCTGTCAATCAAACGGCTATTTAAGTACAAAGGTTAGATTAGATTAGAATTAGGTCGCGTCTCATTTATCCATAAGACCGAGGTCAATGAGAAACGAATAAATGGCGAAAAATCATCCTCATAATATAAGCAGTAATCTGTTGATTATCAAAAGGTTTTTTTTCGCTGCAGTTTTTAAAAGACTATATATGAGTGCGAGGAAATTCACAAAGAAAGAAAGTAATTTTAATTTAAATCACTTGATTTTTACAAAGCAACATTAATTGATTCTTCCATCCATTACTTAAAAGAAAAGATTTTTTGTAATGTTCGCCGCTTATTAGGAGCTTTAGCAAAAAGCTACTTATAAGAATGCGCCCTTGGTCTGTACATTTATCCGGCCGTCCGCCGTTTGCACGAGAATTTGAAACCGGATTAACTTTTTCAATTTCTGTTTTCAGAACTAAGACCATCAAGGTCTTAGCTTGGCAGTATAAACTTTTCAGGCTTTTTCTTGGACCCCTCAAGTTGAATTCATGTGCTAAAACAGTGACCGTGAATACCAAGATAACAATCAATTCGTCAAAAATAATTAGCTTTATTTTCTGTTCATCTTTTAAGCTTTGTTGACATGGGCACGTAATAATCGCTTTGTCGAGGTTCAATAACTCAGCTAACAAGGAGAGGGCCACAAGGAACAATCGACTTTTTTGATGCCCTTTGGTAGGATGGTAGTCTGATATGTCCTTTTCGTAAAACCAACCCCGCAGCCTCCAACTTGCCCTTATTTTCGAGAAAAATCCCGTTTAAAGTCTGTTATATAACTAGTGTAAACTGTACCTTGACAATCATCGCAACAGCGGCAGCAGAACAGGTAACGTCGTGGCGTACGAACCGTAAGATCTCGAGTTCGAATCCACCCGTGTTAGGCTTTGTTTTTTTAATGTTTTGTAACTGTGCTATCGTACACTTTTTAATATATTTTTCTGTTATAATATGCTGTTATAATGAAAAAAATATTTTTAACAAGTAAGAGCAATAAGGAACACATTTTCAACTATTTATGATATTTATCTGTTATAAAACTGTAAATAATTCATAAACATATACCGATTTTAAAGAAAAAACAAATTTTTTAATGTTTAACTTTTCATTTCTTCTTATGTTCAGATTTGATGTCTTTGCTTCTTGCCCAAATTGGGCGCTATAAAAAAATAACATAAAATAATCGTTTTAACTGGAATTTCTAAGTTGTAGAATATTTACAGTCAGGCTTGTCGAATACAATGTGCTGGATTGTATTCTTCAAAAAAACATTTGAAACACAAATGTAAGCGACACCAAGAACATTGGATGAATGCAGGACTAATCTTGCAGTTGCAGTTTTCCTTTTTCATGCATTCCGGAAAAGAAATTTGATTTACATTCAAAAAATTTTCTTTTGCAGGCTTCAATTTGGCAGCATACCAGGCGTATCTGATATAAATACAATCAAATGTTACATATATTGCAGGAAATTATATTTTTACAAAGAAATCTGTACATTATAATTACTGTAACATATTCAAATATATTGGAGCCTGTAATTGATCGTGAATGACTGCCTGAATTTTTATGACATCTGCCCTCGATGTAATTTCTTTTTCGTTTCTAAAAGATATGAACAATTCTGCATACAACGTATAAAATTTTTAATGGTCTACATTTCGGCGGTATGATCGATAACGCACACGTAGTAAACTTCATCTGATGCTTGGTTACAGATGCCTGGCCACTCTAAGAGTCCACGATGTACAAAAATGGATTTATTGTACCATAAGGTTGTATTATGTTGTCAAGAAATTGTTCGTACGTGTCCTTTTGTAGCTTTCTGGACTTTGTAGATGTGACACAAATATTGGCATATTGCTGCATATATTGTTCGACTTCCATTTGTACACGAGGACCAAATTTTCCGGTGCTTTCTTGCAAACAAACGAATACTCTTGGTAACAATTTGCCAGATAAACTGTGTTGTATATGAATGCGTTAATTTTTGCATTTGGCCAGTTCAACTTCAGATACTTTTTTGCCCTTGTGAGAAAGAGGCGACAACTACTGGTTCTGTACTCACAACCAGTTTGGTCAGTATTTATAACGTAATCGGGATCAAAATTAGCAATAATTGCACATGTTTGCTCTTGATATTTGAGAGCAGTTTCTGTTAGTTCTTGATGCGTTGCTGTCTTTTTTGCACTTACATATCGCGTAACATGTCGTTGAGATATATGATACATTCTTTTGAAATTCTTCACCCATCTGTCCGATGCAACAAACTCAAAAGTTCCGTCAAGAAATTGGAATGCAGCGCCCATTGCCCATTGCTTCAGCATGCGAGTCGTAATTAGGCCCTTTTTATCGTCTCTTGCTTCAATAAATCGATCATACACGCTCCTGTTTATGACCTCTAACTTATCATATCGGGTGCCGCCTTGTTTGTTTTTCCAAGTAGATAATTGTGATCTGCTTTTTAAAAAATGTGTTGATTGTTTGCGCGAAGTATTTATCGATCATTTCGGATGTGATTGGGCCAATTCCACAGCTTTAATTTTGACAGCATACGGAATTTTATCGAGCGTCTCCGATTCTTCTTCTTCGCTGCTTGTCGCTTTTTGTTTTTTGGATACAGGATCACGTGTATCTTGTTCTAATACCAAAGCCTCTTCTTCCGTAAACTCCATTTCGTCGATTATTTGTGTAAATCTTTGGAATAATTCTTTGCCTAGGAGCATTGATCGGTTGCTAATTGTTGTACTCACTGTGTCTGTTATGACACTGGATTCAATCAGCAATTTTCGCATATGAAAAATTCCATCAGTGAGTTCTTGCTTTTGCTGCACTGTCGCTGGATAAAACAACACGTCAATTCTCTCATCTGTTCTATAATCTTGCTCAATTTCTTCACAAGACGTAGACCTATTATCACAGGCTCCAGAAGTGCTTGGTATTGACTCCTTCGCAGCGTCTATACGATTAGCTTACCAAACCGGAAATAACCGAAAGAGCTGTCGGTCTTTAAAAGCAGCGTTATAAAAATTAAAACAAAAAAAAGTCAACGCGTGGACTCGAACCCACGATCTCGTGATTCGTACGCTCGAACGTTAACTACTTAGCTGCTCGCCGTTGTGATAATACATCTACAGTTGTCGAGATGTGGTTTACACTAGTAATATAAGGACTTTAAAAGGGATTTTTTCGAAAATAGGGCCAAGTTGGAGGCTGCGCACTTGGTTTTACGAAAAGGGCATATCAGACTACCATCCTACGAAAGGGCATCAGAAAATCGATTGTTCGTTGGGGCTTTCTCCTTGTAAGTCAACACCTCCTAGAAAGAAAGCCAAACAACTGAAACGTCATACATTGTTACATCATCATATTTCGACCATTGTTAACCGCATTTCTACCAATGATAAGATTTAAATTTGGTCGACTTATGATGATGAGTTAAAGCTCCTTCTTGGAATGTTACAAGATTTTATTTTAATACATAGTCCAGTCACATTAATGTGACCACCCCTACATTCAACACCAGCGGAAAATGGTTACATCCAGAAGGTATGGCAATACCCAAAATTGGCGACGTACCAAGTGTGGGACCACGGACCATAGATGATAGACTTGAACGGTGGCCACGGAGCGTGCAAGCCAACAGATGTGCAACCGTGGACCAACTAACCTCAAAGATAAACCAGGGGGCTACCAAACTTATATCCTCAACGACAGTTCAGTGAACGTTGTTGCGTATGGGGCTCCGCAACACACAGGTGGTTCGTGCACCAATGCAGACGGCTGTTCACCGGCGACAAAGACAGACATTTGCACTCTAGTACCGCAGCTGGACAGCAACAGAGTAGCGAAAGGTGGCTTTTTCCGAGAATCACGATGTATGCTACATCGGACAGATGGGCGATGGCGTGTACGGCGTTCAGCGTCAGAAAACAAACACCCTACAAAGCAGGAGGAGACAGCGTTAAGGTCTGGGGAATGTTTTCATGGCATTCCCTGGGTGCACTCAACCATTGGATGGTACCATGGATCAGTGGAAGTACGCATCTGTCCTTTCGAACCATGTCCACCCCTAAATGCACATTGTGTTTCCACAGCACGATGATATCTTCCATTAGGACAATGCGACATGCCATACAGCGTGCAGTATCCGTGCGTGGTTCGAAGAGCACGAGGATGCGTTTATATTACTCCCCTGCACCCCAAACTCCCCGGATTTAAACCCCATAGAGCATCTGTGGGACACGGATCGGGTTGTTCGCGCCATGGATCCTCCACCGCGCAACCTACGACTGCTCGCCACAGAACTGGAGTAGGCATGGCTTCACATTCCTGTCAATACCTTCCAGAACCTCAATGACTCTCTTCCTGCCCGTCTTGTAGCTGTCCGCGCCGCGAAAGGTGGTTATTCTGGCTACTGACAGATGGTCACATTAATGTGACTGGACTGTGCATACACTGAACGACCAATTTATTAGAGACACCCCGCTAATAGCGTCTTGTGCTTCCTTTAGCGGCGAGGGCTGCCTGAATACGTGCTGGCATGGATTCAACAAAGTGTTCAAACCGTTGCGAGGAATAGCAGCCCAGGCTGCCATCACAACGTCCCGTAATTGGTGCAGTTTGGACGGTAGTGTGGGAAGGCGTCGGATGGTTTTCTCCACTTCATCCCATAATTGCTCGATCGGGTTGATATCGGGCAACCGAGCTGGCCACTGAAGCTGGTGGAAGTCCGCGTCATGTTCCTCGAACCAGTCCAAGACCATTCGAGCACGGTGACAGGGAGCATTGTCTTGCTGAAACTGCCCGTCACCACCAGGGAACACATTCATCATGAACGGGTGCACCTGATCGGCAATAATGTTCAGGTGTATGTCTACGGGTATCAGAGGACCCAGTGTGTCCCAAGAGAAAACGCCTCAGACCACCACTCCTCCTCCACCCGCCTCTGCTGACATGTTGGGTCCAGGCCTCGTGCTGTCTGGCCAGATGCGCAGTCTGCCGTCCGCATGATGCAGTAGGAACTGCGATTCGTCGGACCAGGCGACCTTCTTCCACTCATCCAGTATCCAGTGGCGAGGTATGTGTGCCAAGAGCAGGCGCGCTTTCCTATTTTGCGGTGACAGTGACGGTACCCGTACTGCCCCCCTGTTGTTAAACCCAGCTCGCTGCAAGGTGCGCCGCACCGTGTGCTCCGAAATGGGTTGGGATGCTCCCTCATTGAACTGCGCTGCAGTTTGTTAGTCTCTTCCCGTCCTGTTGCTGTGGATGATTCGTGCCAGTCGCCGTTGGCCTCGTTTATCTAGGGCCCTGTTTCGTCCGGAGTTGTGTTTGTTGGAGGTTGATTTTTGGCATAACTGCCATTCACGGAATACCCTTAACACTGTTGCACGGGAAAACCCGAGGAGGTTCGCGTTTTCGAAATGTTCAACTGCCCCCGTCGACCTCCAACGATCATGCCTCGTTCAAAGTCGGTCAAATCCTTGGATTTCCCCATATTCAGTCCACTTCTGCTGTTGACTGCAACTTGTGATCCAACGCATCTCTTTTATGCTGCTCTTCCGTGAGCATTCGGGGTACCCAATAACAGCAGATCTTGCCATATGTGCTTTTCACTACAGCATATGCGAAACTAATACTGACGTTGTGATCCTTCGCAAGTGACCGTATGCTGATCCTTCTTGTCCTCACGAATTGATTTATCCAGGTTTGTCGTCAATTGATCGGTGATGACCACGTTTGCTTGGCCCGGACATGGTTTATCAACCGTTTCCACACGACCACCATGGAACATTTTGGCCCAACGCACCACGGTTGTTTTCGAGACACATGCTTCTCCATAAACATTGAACATCCGAGCATGAATGTCAACTGGTGGAATGTTTCAGATGTCAGGAACATTACCACCGCTCGTTGGTCAGCTTTGGACGGAAATTTAATAAGAGGGTGCATTGTAAAACAAGCGAAATACGAGCATATACCTAACTTAACTTCCCACAGAGAGCTTATCAGAACAAGCAGAGGATACGGCAACAATCACCCGTTTGCCTCGTGTCTGCGCACTCACGTGCTCGCGCGCTAGAGCCCGATTCACTTTCATTTGAACATGCCTTATATTTTCATCTTCTAAAACATTCAAGCAGTAAATTACTCTGGATCAGAATCAAAATAATTATCTAAATTATGACCGGTATTTTGTGTGTGAACAGTGCTAAATCTTAAAAAAATTTTGAAACTGAAGAATATACTTCAAACAAATCGTAAATACAAAGGAGAAAAGGAATGGTATAATTCTGCGACCTGGACTCGAACTAGAGAGCATACCTATCGCTGGCACTGATCTTATTAATTGAACTATCGCGGACAATGAACACTGCTAAGCTGATACAACGTGTCCAAATGTACTTCTTTGAAGTCGCAAATTAGCTCAGTTGGCAGAGCAGGCCCCCGACTGTCGAAGGTCGAGAATCCTCCTTACCCTTAAACCATCAACTAAATTTATGAAAATTCAGTTCTAAGAGAAGATAATAATAAACTGAAGACACGAGGTGCTACCCAAAATTTCCCGAAATTGTTTGAATGTGACCAAACCGGAAGAGATAAGAAGTTTTGCCGATATATTTGCTAGGGGTACGTCTCAGCTGTAATTTTGCCAAGCGGTGTTAAATTATGTCCACGTGATTTTTAGTTTTTGCCATTCGTGATATTAAAGCTGAATAAAACTGTGGCTGAAACACATAGACTACTGAAGGAGACTTTTGGTGAATAAGCTTCAAGTCATACCCAAACATTTGAGTGGTTTAAGCGTTTCAGAATGGTCAGCTGGTAAATTTATTTTTCTTTATCAAGTGTTCCAATATTTTGGCAAGATATCTTGAAGTGTATCCGAAAAGGTTGAGAGTGTTATTAAAGCGCTGAGTGTGGTCACGACAAGTGAAAGAACTGTGCGGAGACTCTGTGGAAGACGACAAACTTTTTGGCCGACCGTCAACGAGCACACTCCGGAAATGATCAAGAAAGTGCATGACGTGATCCGCGATGTTTGTGATCTCCTTGGACTGTCATACGGGACATTTTGAGAGGATTGAGGGAAAACGTGAGGCGCAAAAGGCTAGAGATGTGGAAGAAGAAAGACTGGCTGCTCCGTCACCACAATGCTCCGGCACACACATCGCTCGCTGTGTGGGACTTCCTCAACAATAACAACATGACTACTGTCTCCTGGCACCCTACTATTTCTACCGCTTCCGAAAATTGAAATCGCGGTTAAAAGGGCGGCGATTTGGCTCCATTGAAGTAATCCAAGCGGAATCGCAGCGGGTGTTACCACATGTTCTAACCTGAGGACTTCCAGGAGTGCTTCCAGAAGTGGGATGCCCAAGGAGACTACTTTGAAGGGGACGGTGGAAATTAAAAGATCGGGTAAGTTCCGTATTTTAGAGAGGTACATTTCGGGAAATTTAATTCTTCTCTTAGAATTAAAACTAATGTTGAAATTGAATATCAGGACAAACAAAAACTGAGAGTGCAGAATCTTTATATTTCTGAGAGCATAGATGATTTTATAAATTACTAGATAAAATATTTGAATAACTTACTACACTTAGGACTTTCACCACATGAATCAAATTTAAAGATTCATGTGGTTGTCAGAATTAAAAAAACAAACGATCGTAGGTCTTCCACCGATGGTCGTCGGCAGCCGCGTCATTCCCATCATCGCGAACGGCAAGGAATGAGCGAGCGAGGTGGATGATGACAAAAAAACATCATCGGAGAATTTTGAAAAATTGGAGGAAAAGATCGTTAAAGGGAAGGAGAAGGAAGAGAGCGATAAGTGGCTGCATAAAAACGATCTCGGAAAAGTCTTAAAGGATGGATTGAGAGATTCGAGGTTTACACGTGGGGACAGCATTCAACTGAAGTCTGTGTTAAAAGCAGTTTTTGATGGCATTCTAAAGAGTGCTTCGGAGAGTCTGTGCCAATATGAAAGCATCTGCTTCCCCATTCGTCTGCAGTGAGGGGATTCTTCCGTGTGTGTTATTAACATATCAAGCGGCGAGTTCTTTCTTCTAAAACGTCTAGCGAATTCCACGGTGCATAGCCCGCACGAACGAGTAACGGGAGTTTTTCCGTGCGGACTACAAGCTTACCTGAATGAAGACTTCGGCGGCTATATATGAGAAAATCTCATAATAAGATTCAGACTACTACATATGTTGAGTTTATTTTGGCGTGAATTATTTTTCATCAATAGTTTCAATAAGATTCATACTCGAAGATTGCTTAATTGCGAGTATCTTATTCGATGCACCTTCTTAGTTATTATATTATCATATTGTTGTGAGTAATGGAAGTTTGGAATTTTTCACAAGAACAGTAGCGGCTTTATTTGGTTAATTTATTTCCTATTTATTCGCAACGCCATATAGGCTGATTTACTTATGTTGTTTAGTGAATTTTAATTTATCATATGCTTTGGTTCGTTAGGAGCCTGACAATATTAAAATTCTATGTTATCGATATCTGCCGGCCAGGAGCTTTGTATGCAGATTGATAATAAAACTTTTAATTTAATTCTATATTCCCTCACTTTTTGTGTCTGCTTCTTCCAATGCTTTGGCACATGACAATATCGTACTGCTCCTTAGAAATTTAAATATGAAGAGAAGACCTTGTAATGGAATAAAATTGAATAAGGCTTAGGCTGTGAGGATTACATGAAAAGTTTACCAATGCTGATACAGACAGGCCCCTTTAGAAAACGTAGCATTACCATCCATAAATGTTAATGTGTACTTGTAGAAGCGAGAGACACGGTTAATAGCTCCTAAATCTTTTTCCACGGAGAGAAAGGCACTTTTTCAGGATTTAAGTTATTTTGAACACGTTAAAATAATTGAAACTCTTGTCTGGTCCTATCACTTTAAAGATACAGGCAAAGTTGCACGAGTACAAGACATTCAAACTCCGGCTTAAAAAACATCGAACTCAGGAAAGTACTCGGGATGCAACACCGAAAGAACGCGATAGTACCTCAAGTAAATGGGAGTTCAGTGCTTCAAGATATGTGGGGACTGCGCAACGTGTTCTCTCTATGATAGGCTTATGCGGCTTTTTCTATGTGAAAAGATTTTTCCTTTCATTGTCACCAAATC
This sequence comes from Rhysida immarginata, assembly GCA_023313115.1. Taxonomy (NCBI): domain Eukaryota; kingdom Metazoa; phylum Arthropoda; class Chilopoda; order Scolopendromorpha; family Scolopendridae; genus Rhysida; species Rhysida immarginata. The sequence continues at coordinate 433,254 of JAHWFO010116803.1, forward strand.
CTTTCTGAAGCAAAGTTAATATCTCTGAAGGCCATTTCTGAAGCAATGCGCAAATGAATACAATTTGTACGCTGCTATATGTCAGACATTTTAACATGGTAGCTTACAGTTTGTTACGCGCAAATAAACGGCAATTGGTGAGGGCACACGAAAATGGCGATAGCCATATTATAACATCATGGAAGCTGTCATCTTATAACATGGTTTTCCCTGTCATGATTACTATTTCAAACAATATGCGCCGATTTTGGGAATCTATTTGAATCTTCTAATCTTAAAGAAATTGAAGAAACATAACGGAACATCTTTCTATATATATAAAGACTAGCAGAGGACCCGGCGTTGCCCGGGATAATTACGCTTGCAGGTAAACAGAACAACCTCAAAAAGCTAAATTAAACCTTCAAATTGGTTAAATAATAACTCAATCACTACAATATAGAGCGAAGGGACTATCTATTCTAAGAAAAATCCGAAAGACAGGAATTTACCTCTTCGCTGAAAAAATCCATTCTGGGTGAGATACGGGACTTGATTTACCGAAAAAAATGTTTTTAAAGGCTCGCAATGGATGGACCTCTCCAAGGATGTCTGCTGGTCTAAATTTTTTACTCACGTAATCTTACTTCAGATGTACACTTGATGTTGTTGCAATTTCCTTTCTTCTTTCGATGTCTTGAAGCAAAAATTGGCCATTCATCACTTTGTGTAGTCTAGCGGTCGCCGATTCTTCTATTTACTTGCTTACCATTTGCTCAATACAGCACGGAGCTAAAGGAGTGCTTCCTCTATCGTCTTTCACTCTTTCTCAATAGTCTGCTAACTCATTATCTCCAGTTACTGATCATTTTTAAAGATTTTCAAGAAATTGTTAAGTA
>JAHWFO010116803.1:466550-527603 GCA_023313115.1 Rhysida immarginata
GGACAAATGTGAGTATAAGATACAAAAAGAATTTTGAAAATCGGTTATCAAATAAAAAAGTTACAGCCATGGAGACCTTATTTATCAATCGCACCTCGTATTTTTCTTGACTTTTTCTCTTCATACAGGTCTCTACCAGCCACTGTTCTCTGCTAGAACCTAAACGAATCATATTTTTGTCGTTGACTGTATTTCACTATTAAATTTAGTTTTCGTTCTTCATTTTAATTTCAATAAATAAAAAGTTTAACTTTAAGTCTGTGTAAGAATTTGTTTCATGTATACAATGAATATAAAAACATTTAAGGCACGTTTGCTTATCTATTAAAACTTTCAAAGTGACCAGTTTCTTAGGGTAATATTATTAATTAAAAAGTACACTTTTGTGAAAGTGTATTCAGAATTTTTGTATTTGTATAAAGAAAATAAAAGGTTTTAGCGTGATGCTAGCTTAATTGTATAACTAAAAAAAAATTGTTAATTTCTTACGCTAATTTCATTAAATGAAAAATGAAACGTTATTTTTAAGCGACGAAATTCAGGATATCTTCGGTGTACTATGAAAATAAAAGCATTTTAAATTTACATTTTGCTTACTTTCAAAATTGAAATAAAGCCACTTCGATTAATTAAGCAAAGATCTTTATGAAAATTCAAAACTTTAACGTTTACCTGGTGGATTAATAAAATCTGGAAAACACTTTTCATTAGAATGATTCAGAAATAATTGCGTTTTTCTTTCTTTTTTTATCATATGTGCTGTTTTTATAGTAACTCCTTAATCAACTATATTTATAATATCCATTTCAAGTTCCTATTACCAATTCGCTATTATTTGCATCAACCTGCAGAACTTTGCCTTAAAAAATTTTGGAAACAAGATTTAAGTAAAGGAATTTAAACTCTTTTGTGGAAAAAGAGAAGGATGGCATGCTTCCTTTCCTCGATTTGAAAATCATACGGACTGGCAGTATGTTGGAATTCGATATTTATCGAAAACCTACACACACGTATATATTGTTACGTACCGTTTGTTTTTTTTCGGGTTTAATCATCCGTGGGTTTATTAGTTTTTTTAACCCCTTTTAAATTGCCTTTATGTTTTAATTTTTGGCGCTTGGTTTTCTTTTGGGGTACCGATGTTTGAGCTCGCGTTAAGCTTCCCTCTCCTTCGTTGTGCGTTTCACGTATGCAGCTGAAACCGATCTTCCTGTTCTTTTCTCGCGGGGGGTTTTTGGGCTCGATTAGTAGTTGTGCGGTGAAAGTCAGTTGTCCCGGACAATTGCTAAGTTTTTCTGACACTTCTAGTTTATTGTTATGGAGGTTACTGTGTTCCCCCTCCTTATCTATTTTATAAAGGGTTCACATGACGCGCTCTGTTCGCGTTGGTTAATAGTTTTTTTTCGTCTCATTTGGGTGGTGCTTATTTTAATTAACTTTTCCTCGCGTTAGGGTTTTTCTCTCCTGGATAATTTATTTAATTAATTGTCGCGATTACCGATCCGTTCGGAATAATGTGTAATTGGCGTTATTTTTATTTCTTTTACTTATTTACAATAGAATTATTTACGCGGTTGAAGGAATTGTTAAAATTTTTGCCTCCCGATGAGTTAAACTATTTAAGTGTCTTATCTAGCTTTGTCTTCGACATGACAATTTTGACGTTTCATATTTGTCCGACTGTCGGCCCTTTAGTATTCAAAGGCTTGTTGTACTGCCTTTATCTTCTAATTCTCCCGGTCTTGAGAAGAGAGTAACGATCTTATAAAACCTTTTTTAATTTATAATTACGATTTAGATCCGTGTCCTTTTTTGATAGAAGGAATGTTGGAATTTACGGTTTATCAGCTTTGTTTGTATGAATAAAAATTTCTTTTTAGATTTCTCCGGAAACTAAATTTTTTTTTATTGTTTCCAAATATTTTTTTCCCCTCAGAGAAGCGAATGTGTGTTTTCTAGTAGTATTGTTGGAAGTGCGTACGGGCTTTCTTTTCCCTCCGCTTTTTTTTGTGCAATTGTTGTTTAGTTTATTACGTTGTATTCAGAGGCTTGTCTTCTTAAAGCGTCACGCTGCGCCTTTTTTCCTAGAGCGCGAGTTTCGTGTCTCGTGGCCTCATGTCATTTAAATAATTTTTTGAATTTTTTTGGTAGGAAAAAAAGAAGTTTTTTTGAGCCAGTCTAGTTGCGGCTTTCTTCCCAGATGGTCGAAGAGACTTCTTGGGCATCTTTAGACTTCAATGATTAACGAAGAAATTGCGCTTGGATCTCGACATGATCATATTGATCATACTTGTATTAGTTTTCGTTTAAACTTGGTCGTCCCATCAAGTTATGGATATGCAATTTGAAGAGACATAGGTTTTTTTTCTCGGTTTTCGTTGCCGATTTTTCCTCGCATTACTTTCGTTTGGAGTTTTCTACATTAGCCAGATGTCTATCTTTTCTAGAAGTCGTCATGTTTCTTTGCCTTAGTCAGTCGCCTGCCCAGTGTATTGAATTTCTGCCCTTCATCATGTCGATTGAGAGTGTCAAGCCTCATGTGTTGGACGATCTACCGTACTCGTCGGTCCGTCTTTCTGCTATTCCTTTCGACATTACGTTTTAGACTGATAGATTTTTCTATTTTGCAAATTCGTCGTTCTTCTGTGAATTACTTTATGATTCAGGTGACTTTTAACCATGTCTGTTTTATCTTTTGATTTTATGAACAATTTTTTTATCATTCCTTAATGTTCCGGACTCAAGCTTAGAACTTTTCTTTTTGTTATTGCTGCAATCATGTTTGTATTTTTATTTTATTCATGGCTTTCTCTCTGTTATCAATTTTTTTTAGATTAACTTAATTTTTTTTCTCTTGTATTTGATTTTACTTTATTTTTATTTTTTTTTCAGGACCTTGCTCTTGTTGATGTCACCGTTTTTCCTTCTCCAATGTAACCTTTCGTTCCTCGTGCGCCTTTTCCCTGTTTGTCTCCTTTGCCTGGTTATTATTTGTCATAGCTCATTGTCTTTTGTGTATTTAATGTTCAATTAGATTGTATTTTTTTGCGTTTTGTTTTTAGGTATTGGTTTGGTTTGGTTTGGTTTGTTTGGTATTAACGTCCTTTTCAACTGCTATGGCCATTTCAGGACGGCGTTATAGGAGCCGCAAATTTTGCCTCGCAAAAGTTCTTTAACGTGCAGCCGGCAAACGACTACACGGGACCAACGGCTTTACTTCCCTTCCGAAGGAAGTGCGTGATCTCAGGATTTTCTCCCTGAAAAAATCCTCGTCGTCCTCGGCCGGGGTCGAACCCGCGTCCTCGGGCATCAGAGGCGATCACGCAACCCCTGAGCCACCGAGGCCGAGTTTTTAGGTATTGTTAGGAGGAGGTTCCTGTTCTGTTTCTTTTCATCAATTTTTTTATTTTTGTTTCCTGTTTATCTTTACGGGAGTATTAATTATTAATTTTTTATTTATTTTATTATTTGTAATTTTTTTAATTTTTCTTTTAAACTTTTTTTTATTTCCAATTTTTATTTATCTGACTATGCCTAAAGTCTTGTATTTTCAGTTTATGTGACTTTCCCTTTAGCCGCGGATGTCTCGAGATGGTTAGTAGCTACCCTTATATTGCTTCTTATGCCATGCTTCCATCGCTCTACACTGTCTGCCGCTTGATGTCGTCAAGTTTGTTCTTCAGCTTGGTTGCCGTCAGAGTGTAATTTCTTCCCTGATCTGCTTTGAGCTTCTGGACTTCATCGCTTCGGCTGTGCTTCTAATTCCTTTCGACTTGCTAACTTGTACTTTCGCAAGACTTTATTTTGTATTTATCATTCTCGCATAGTCAACCTTTATTGATCAATTTTTTCTTAAGATTTTTGATGTAATAAAGGAAAATATTTATTTGGATTATTTTTTTTATTTTTTTATTTTTCCCAACTATTCTTACGGTTCTTAATTTGGGGTTTGGTCTTACGGGTAATTAAGTGGAATTGTTTTAACGCTTTGGTTAGTTTAATAATCTTTTCCTCCTAGTCGTACCTTACTTAGTGGATCGTTTTCTGATTCTTTAAGTAAGCGGTTTCGTTTTTTGTTTATGGGAACCGGGTCTTTATTCCCCTTTTCGTCAACTGTTTATTTTAGAGATTAAGGGAGGGTGGTTCTTTTATCTTTCTATTTGGTGTTTTCTCCTTCTGTTTTGGCTGTACGTGTGGGTAATCCGCGAGTATCTTTACTAGCACGTAACAATATACACAAGTCTTCCAACCATTGCTGGAGCCAAAAATTGGCCCTTTCATCTTTCTAGTGGATAGAGCTTTAAACATCCCCTTGTCTAAGGGTAGGTTTGACGCCGAAATCGCACGCATCCAAAATATAGCAGTCGTCAATGGCTACAGTTCTGAATTGGTTAAAGATCTGGTCAGGAGAAGAAGTTTTGTGAAATTAGTTAGAGATTCCACAAAACTCAGCAGCAACGAGGACGCCAAATTCAGATTGCCCATTTCCTATAATAGCGGACTCAACGTCAAATTACAGGCAATCTTTAAGGAAGAACAGCTGTCCATAGCATACAAAAATCCGAATATTCTGAAGAACCTTCTCGGAAACCCTAAGGACAAAACTCCACCATTGTCGCAGGCGGGAATTTATGAGATAGGTTGCAGCCAGTGTCCCAAGACCTATCGACGAGCCACGTGCCGCAACATAAAAACCAGGTTCAAGGAGCATACGGCCCACGCCAGGTTTGGTCGTCCTGAGAGATCCGCAGTAGCCAAGCACATGCTTGAAACGGGCCACGCCGTTTTGTTAAAAGACTGCCGTTTACTTAGGTCTGTAAGGAACAGGAAATCATTGGACGCATACGAGACTTTGGAGGTCGGGAATAAGGACCCCGGAATATTGCTGAACAATGACTCAGGTCCCCTCGGCGATTCTATTTTATTAAAGTTGCTTAAGATTTCTTAATTTTTTGGTTGTTTCCTTGTACTTTTTTAATTTAGTTTTCTTACTGTAATTTGTTGTTAAATAGAAGTTTTTAGATTGTATAGTTTAGAATTTTTACTATGTATTTTTGGATTTTGTTAACCTTTTTTCTATAATATAACTTTTGCCAGTTGTTTGAATCTGTACTGTATACTTTGGTAATTTTGGTTTGTATAATTTTGGATTTTGTATAACTCTTGCCCATTGTATGGAATCTGTATATCTCCTAGGTCTACGCTTTTATTTTTTTGTACGAGGTGTCGATTGACTCTCCCATTGGACGTTCGACGTGTTCGTTGATTGGTCCTTTGGGAGAGAGTCAACAGCCCCTCTTTTTCTTATAAATAGCTTGCTTTGTTAATTTCCCTATTTTTACAGTAAATGCCTTATCATCTGATCACCTACCAGTTGCACTAAATTTTGAGGGGATAAATATCGACCTGAGAATAAATCTTCGTTATAAGCAGGACTGGAAATTTTTTAGAGAACTTATGAACGACAGTAACATTCCCTATCAGGATCCCGTCACCAGCAGTGACATTGACGAAAATATCAAAAAGGTCACTCACTCCATCAAGATGGCTACAAATGCTAGTGCTACTCCGGTGGATTGCAAGCGGCCAGACCATCTGGAACTTCCTCCCTCCATCAGGCAACTCATCCACGAAATAAAATCACTTCAGAAGACTTTGGCAGCGTACCAGATTTCTCCACTTCAAGACGAAGTACAACAGGCTATCCCGCAAGGTAAGTGATCAGATTAAGGATTTAAGGAATCAAAGATGGAACGACAAAGTTAAAAGTCTGTCCGTCCAGGATAACTCTCTCTGGAGTATGGTCAGGGCCCTTAAAAGCAAAAGGACTATTGTTCTTCCTCCTTTGCTTACAGAGGGTGGCGATTTCGTTAGCAGTGACCAGGACAAAGCACAAACTATCGCCGATTCACTGAAGAGCCAATTCTCTACGCCCAAAGAGGATGATCTGGTCAATATTACTCATGAGGTCAAAGACGTGTGTGATAGGTATGACCACACACAGCACGGTCTTGGCTCTCCTGATGTCATTGGCACCTCTGAGATATGGGACATCATAAAGCGTCTCAAAAACAAAAAGGCAGCCGGCATCGACACCATTACCAACAGTGCTCTCAAGAATTTGCCTCCCAGTGTTATCTGCATCACCACCAAGGTCATGAATGACTGCTGGCTTAGCGGCCATTTCCGTAGTGCCTGAAAGGACTCAGTCATCATCACCATTCCTAAACCTGGACTGGATCCTGCTCTTCCCAGAAGTTATAGGCCCATTAGCTTGTTGCCCATGCTTTCCAAGGTCTTTGAGCGCACTATACTCAAGAGGTTCAACGACTACTGCGAGGCAAACAACCTCATTCGTAGTGAGCAATTTGGCTTCCGTCCAGCCCACTCTTGTCAGCTTCAGTTATGGAGGCTCGTTGCTGATTTAAACGGTCCTCTCAACCTCTCTATGTTTAGTGGCCTCATTTTCCTCGATGTCCCAAAGGCCTTTGATCAAGTCTGGCATGATGGGCTCATTTACAAAATGATTACCTACGGGTTCCCTGACGATCTAATTGCTCTGGTTCGCTCCTTCCTGTCAAAGAGGACTTTTCGTGTTAAGGTTGGGGACTGCTTGTCTGAACCCTGCGATGTTAATGCTGGTGTACCCCAAGACTCTGTCTTGGGGCCAGCATTATTCAACTTCTTTATCCATGACTTTCCCAAGTTTACAAAGCGTAATCTTTACTTATTTGCTGACGACGGGTCCATCAAGACCTGGGCACGAAACCCAGCACATGTCATCACTCGACTACAAAAAGCTTTACATCAGTGCGAGAGCTGGTTCACAAAGTGGCGATTAAAGCTGAATGTCAAAAAGTGCAAGGTCATGTTTATCACTCGCAAATGCAAAAACCCTCCAAAGCCTCTCTTCTTATTTGGCAAGAAACTTGAGTGGGTAAAAAGCTACAAATATCTTGGTGTCATGATCGACTCCAAACTAAATTGGAACGACCAAGTCCAATACGCGCTCAACAAAGCAAAGAAAGCGAGGTTCAGTTTGATTGCACTTCTGGGGCGAAACACCGCTCTTGGTGTGGATAACAAACTCTTGATATACAAGATTGTGATTCGTACTATCTTACTTCATGGAATGCCTGCTTGGGCTTCTATTTGCAAATCTAGGTGGAAGGATCTCCAGACCTTCCAAAATGTTGCTCTCCAGTCCATTGCCCAACTTGACAGAAGAGTTGCCAACAACCACTCTATCTATGAGGATCTGGGGATGACCCACATAGGCACCTTTGTCCAGACTCTTATGAAGAACATGCTACCCAAGATGGAGAATCATGAAAACACCCTGGTTTCTGGTATCCTGGACCACCCACTCGCTTAAAAGGGTCCCCTCAGGTTTCGAAGACCCCGCCATGTCCTGGATGTCTGCTTTGATGACGTTAACAAGGCCGTCTTCCCCAACTATTGGATCTTCTAGATCCTGCTGATTTTTGGGGACTCTATTCGTCAATCCACAATCTGACTCGTCCCTTCTCGGGACTCATTCTCTGGAGGACTAAAGAGGTTCATCAGGCTTCTCTCCCAGTTCAGTGTACTTCCTCCGGTTTACTTTTTGGGCGAGCGTGCAAAGTGAGCTTGGCTCCTGGACCACTCGCGTCTTTCTTTTTCACTACACTGTTCGATTGTCGATTGTCGAATTTCCCTATTTTGCGTTGAATAATGATCTCAAAGAGATCGAAATACGTATTCGCCCATTAAAACGTTTGTGGACAAGAGGTTCGTCTTTTCTGCATCAAGTAATAATTCTGGTGAAAAAGGATTTATTGTTCACTTAAAGAGAGAAATGGTCACTTATAGCAGTTTCCAGTGAATTGCTAAAGAGAAGTGAATTGCCAAATAAAATTGGAGAAATTGCTAATATCGTGTAAGTATGATATTGGACAGAATAGTGCGAAAAAGAAGTAACAGGTAAAAATCCAGAATGGGTTATAGGATCCAATAACGTTTGAGCGAATAACATGGTTTACTAAATTCCATATTAATATCCTCGATCAGAATAACCGCTTTACCAGACCATTGCAAATCGATAAGGACTGAAGAAAGAAGTGAACGGAAAGATAGGTAATTACCGGAAGGGGGTCGACAAATGGACAAAATAATATATTTATTATTAATAATAATTGTCAGAGTTTCCTAATCGGGGGTTACTCGTGAAAGAGAAGAAATGGTTGTAAAGAAAAATCTAGTAGATAAATAAATACTTATACCGCCACCACGTTTGGTAGTGCGATTGGTGGAGGTGAGTTGATAAGTAGGTAAACTAGGGATATCCGATATATTAAGACTACATGCTTCAGTGAATATACAAGCTAGGCTTTATTGGTAGGGCATTCAATTTAGCGACCAGGTTCAAATAATTTGCGTTCATGCTCTGTATGTTGAGGTAAAAGATTGTTAGATTACAATCAATATTACTAAATGGAGAAATCCTCGATTGTATATCACTAACAGAAATCGGGAGTTTGAAATTAGACATAGTCGGATAGTTAAAGAAATGTACAAGAGACGAATAACTAAACAGTAAGTTATTAATTAATTAAATAGTTAACTAAGCAATTAGCAATGTGATTCGTTAAACCACAAACGTCTATATGTACAAGACTCAGTCACACAGAATTTATATTAAAATACCTAAACTACCTATAATAGGGTTATAAACAACTGCAGGAGCCCACAGCGAGAGAGGGCATACGAAATATAGGAGAATATCAAAATCATAAACAGTGATAACTGTAAATATTAAATCAAAAAGATATAAGTAATTAAATTACATATCTAGGTAATTATTGGCCAAAGCCAAAGTCAGTTAACATTCAAAGCCGCAGAACAAAAATTATATGCCATATAAGAAACTTACATAAGTCTACATCATATAACATAACGGCTTAAAATTGGGTAATTACAACAAGGGAAGAGAAAAGTTAATCAGTTATGTAACATCAGTAAGCCATCTCATCAATATTCTTTGTCTGGATTTTACCCATGATGCACTTGTTCTACTATAGTAATGATGGAGATATCGTTGAAGTGTGGAAAGCGTATTAAAAGCCATAATATAAAAGAAATTGCATTCCAGTCGAATATTCTGCGTCATTTTTTAATTTATTAATTTCATTTATCAATTTCATTTATCTATTTATAGAAAAATCGAAAATAGAAACTAAATATAAATACGAAAACAATGTTTCGAAAACGAAAGCGGTTGTTTCATGAAATAGCTACGCGATTTACTTCCCGTTAACGTCTATTGGCTGACGTTAGAAATGACGTCCTCCTTCGTTCAACTTATGTGGCGGCAGCTATATTAGATAAAAAAAACTCATACCAAAAAGTCAAACGCTATGTAACTAGCGAAAAGTCATCGACTGACGTAAGTTGTCCAGTTTGCCATCGGAGCCTTTGGTGAAAATACGTCCACCTGAGCTCCATGCATTCTTGATTCCAAATTTTGCCTTCGCTTCACGCAGCAGCCGATACCTCAATAGGGTTACATCGTCAAGCACCACGTATGAAGTATTCTGGAGCTTCCGTCTGTTTTTGATTATTGTGTCACGAAGTGCAAAAGACATCAGGTGCATGATTATCGGGCGTGGAACCGCGACGGGTCCTGGTCCCAGGCGATGGACAGCGGCAATCTCATTTGAATTGATAGGAATATCCAAATGATTAGCACATATTTCTGTAACTACATCCACTAATACCTCAGCAGGCTTCTCCGGCACCCCAAATATTCGCAGGTTGGAGCGCCGGGAATACTGATCCAATTCATATAATGTTTTGCAGGCGGCATCGATGCGAGACACCCCATTCTGGAAAACAGTCGCTTCCATAGTTCCAAGCTGTTTTTTTAACAACAGAATTTGTTGATCGATTGCATTCAAACGGGCCATGGTCGTCTCTATCCTCTCCAGAAGGATAAATAAGAGCTTTGTGGAGATATCATTCAACTTGGATTCCAAGTTTTCCATGATTTTGGTCAAAATAAGTGATGCGATAGTGTCAATCGAACTGGGTTCATTAAGATAAGCGATAATGTGTTAGCCAGAGCTTCATCGATTACGGCCTCAGTTTTACCAGAAGAATCCAATGCTGGTAAACGATGGGTAGAATACCAACGCTGAGCTTCGTTGCCGTGCAATTCCTGCCGGAGTCGCGAGGTACTGTAAGAAAAAAATCGGAAATCTTAATTCCACTAAACAAATCCTCAGCGGTGTTATGAAGAACTTCAAGTAAAAAATATAGGCTTACCAGCGCTATCAACCGAAATGGAACGTACTACGGCGAAGAAGGGAAAAAAAAACCCCGCCACAATCAGGCATATGAGATATCGGAGGAAAGAGATTTCACCATGCTATAAACATGTAGAGGCACGTAAACAGTTGAAACAAACACTGCATTAATACTATCATTCAGTTAGCTATCCATTAGTTTAATAACACTGGGCAACAATGAAATTGCTTCTTAGTTGAAAGTACCCAATCTTGAATGAATTTAACGTGCTGAACACGAATATCACATTGAAAAAAGTTGATTGGCTCTCGTTGCAAAGATATTGACGTATTGTTACTTGTATAGTAGCATCTTTTAAGTCTAGAGAAATGAATGTACAATGCCCATCACTGACAGAACTACACAAAATCATCATTCCCCCTTTACACATCAACCTCGATTTGTAAAAAATTTGGTAAAAGCCATGGTAATTCAAGCACCTACATGAAAAATTCCCTCGACTCAGACATGCCACATGTCGAACCGACTCAGTTGAATCCAAAATTAAAGAGGGCGTTTTTATGGGGCCACAAAATCATCAGACATGCTCCCCACGATGTTTACAAACGAGAAGCTAAAAAAAAAACGAAAGTTCGAAGATGATTAAGGTATTCTTAACATGTATTATAATCAGCAAAAACAAGACGCCACCGCTTTTCCACAACAAGGTTTATTCACCATGAATAAACCTTGTCGTGGAAAAGTGATGGCGTCTTGTTTTTGCTGATTTCATATCCACAGGTATTCTGGTTACTTTATTATTTCTTTATGTATTATAATATTTACATATACCGTAAATACTGCATTAAGCGCCCGGGCGCTTATTTGCAAAAAATCAGCGGATCCCCAGGCGCTTAATGCAGGCGGGCCGGTATTACAGTCCGGCGCTTATAAAATTATGCATAACTGTGATGGATACTATTATGCAAAATTCTCGTCCTTCTCCTTCATTTTTTCTAAAGTATCCTGCTGTGTTTTCCATTCTCGTTAGGATCAGTGCTAAACTGTTTGGCTGTAGCCTCTATAGAATGGTTTTCAGCCTACTTTACTGTTGCGAGATTAAAATTGATGCTATAATTGTGAAGTTTTCATTTTTCAGCTATATTGCTTGACTGAATCCAAAATTAAAAGCAAGAAATTAGAAGAAAATCATGCTGGTATCTAATTTCCGGTTTAGCAGTGTCATTTGGGAGAGCAAACAGTAGCGTCTAGCGATAGCGCTTTTCCGTCACAGCTCTATGCTCTTTCCATGAGGAGAAGCCCGAATCAGGGGAATAATGGCCACCCAAAGACAACAACGAAGCACTTTTGTGAGAGCATAGATTACACTGGCACTGTTTTGTATTTTTTTTTTTTTTGCTCGGAGTGAATTTTTTTTTTAAAGACTGGGGGGCTGTGCCCCCCAGACCCCCCTCTAACGAACTGATATATACCCCAACCTATTTGGTTACAGGGGGCAGTTGGTTTCCCCCCGGCCGGTTACAGGTTTCGCGACAATTCAATTGGCACTGGACATTCAATTTCTCAACATGTCTTTAGAGCGCGAGTGCGCGTGGTGGCTTCCCCTGATTCGGGCTTCTCCTCATAGAAAGAGCATAGAGCTGTGACGGAAAAGCGCTATCACTAGACGCTCCTGAACAAACATTCCCGTGAGAAAGCAGCAGGAGAAGAAAAATCCACGAAATGAACTAAAATAAGCGCCGGGCGGTTATTGAAGGTCCGGCGCTTATTTGCAAAAATTCAGCGGACCCCCAGGCGCTTAATGCAGGCAGGCCGGTATTTCAGGTCCGGCGCTAAATACAGTATTTACGGTATACATTTTTCTAAAAAATTCGTACACATTACTAAGAAACCGTAGCCAATTCAGCTTCTTCTTAGTTATATTCGTGTTCTGCACATTGAATTCGTTAAGAAATGACTATTTTTATCTCGGAAGCAGGAAATTTTTAAAATTTTGTTGCCCATTGTTTTAAATTCACTCTCTCAAACTGCGCACTCAGAGAGAGCTCATAGTCATGTCGCTCCTACCGGCACCATCATGAAAAAAAATATTATTTTAGTAATTCCTAGTTAATATGCACGTTTAGGATACATAAAAGATTTGTAATGTTAAAACCCTTCTCGTATTCAAATATTAAAATTTTATACATTGGATGTTTCAAATTAATAAGATTTTGTAATGATTAGTTATACAGCTGGTTTAATCAACGACTATTTTACGAAAGATGAAAATAGACAGCTTACCGCCTTTGTACATGGATCTAGCATCAGAATGGATGACGTCGACAAACAGGGCGTCTGACGGATCGAGTCGAACGGATGAGTGAGTATTTTCAAAATAAGGTTGTGCGGGATCCAAACCTAAATCATGAGAGGATACTTCGGGTAAATAAGAGCTATTCCTATTTTTATTAAGAATGAATTGGAGGATGAGAATGATAATCCAAAGCCACAGACAAGAAATTTTTCAGGAAAACATGTTGAATATTTAAAACATTAAAAAAAAGTTGGAAATAATTTTAAATTACCAGCCACCTGTTGAGTAAATCTTAAACTTTTCTATTCACCATGGTCTGTAGAAGTTAATGGTTATTGAGCTTCCAATCACCATTTATTATTATTAGAATCAACTTCTGGCCCAATTCCATTTAACTGCTTTGGAAATACGGACTATGTAATAGGTTTCTAACTTTGTTGTAATGAAGTCAAAGAGTTGAATTGCATTGCCGGTCTTCACCCGATTAAAAACTTTGTCTTTCAAAGTATGGTTATGTAAAAAAAAACAAAAAACCTCTAGAGTTAAATTAGAACACAGACCATATTTGCTTCGGCTTGTAAAAATATTGGTTTAAGCTTATGCTAATGCTCAGAAATCATACGCAGAAGAATTCAGTAATGTGCAGATGGAATTTCTGCTGAATATCCTCTAAGTATTTGGAATACATTCCAAGTCATGTGAAGCTCAGAGCAAACAATATTAACTATTGCGTGGCTGCTATGCGCATTTCGAAAGCCAAAGTCTTTGCTCAGGTAAAGCATATAATATATCATAATTCAACTGTTTGACGATGTGGCAATATCATCTAAAATGCCCAGATATAGAAGAATTGGTACGACCACACACTAATGATGAACACAACGCAAATGGTGAATTAATTGTATAAATCTTCTTTAATTAATCATCAATTTAGATTTTAAGGAGTGATATCCATTTCAAAAAATTTACAGAAGAGCTCTTTCAACTTATACAGAATACTTCTGCCTCATATTTTAAATTTTAAAGTTCAGTTGCAGCCAAACTGTCTCAATAACCCTGAGCATTCCTATTCTATAACATTATTATACATGCATTGAAGAGCCAAGACATTTTGACCACCTACTGAATAACGCGTTGCGCCACCTTTGGCCTGCAGAACAGCTGCAACTCGCCTTGGCATGGATGCCATATGTTCTTGGTAGATGACTGGAGACAGGTTGTACCAAATGTTAAGCAGCGGTTACACAAAGTCGAGATATTCCCACATGGTTATGTTGGAGCTGTGAGCTGCGGTCCATGACATCCCAAATGTGCTCTATCGGATTAAGATCCTGCGGGGTTAGATGGCCAGGACATTAATTGTAATTCATCCTTATGCTCCACGAACCACTCCAACACAATTCGAGCCTTTCATGACATGGGGCGTTGTCCTGCTGGAAGGTTCCATTTTCAGTAAGGGTGCAATAATGTTCAGATAGTCCGCAGCTTTCATGCTTCGTTCTACCACAACTACGGGTCCCAGAGCCGCCCATGAGAATGTCCCCCAAAGCATACTATCGCCACCACCAGCCTGTGTATGGCCTGCTGTACAGGGGGTGAGCAACTGTTCGCCTGGAAGTTGGGGTACCCTGACACGACCATCAACGTGATGAATAAGAAATCATGATTCATCCACCAGGCAACTCTCTTTCACTTATCCATGGTCCAATTACGATGTTCCCGGGCCCACTGTAGGCGTAGTTGACAATGATGCTTGTTCAACAGAGACACAAGAATGGGACGTCTGCTGCGCAGGCCCATATCCAACAGTGTCCGCTGTTCTGTGTGTTCGAAACACTTGCACTTGGACCTGCATTGTATTGGGCTGTCAGCTGAGCCACTGTTTGGCGCCAATCTTGCTTTACCAAGCGCGGCAGTCTCCGGCGTCCTTTTTCTTTGATGACACGTGGGCGTCCAACACTTGGCGTCTACTGCTGGTTTCACCGTCATTTATCCACTTTGCATAAATACTAACAACGGCAGATCGTGAACAACTACCAGTCGTGAGTCATCGAGCCCTAAATCAGCCCTCTATCAAATTCGCTTAGATCACCAGCCTTTCCCATCACTCGCAAAATTAAGTGCAAGACCGATTCCTTATCTTCTCCAGCAGCGGTTAAATACCATTCCCACTTAATTACGTGCCCTCCACGTGATTCAGAACGAGTTCATTTACCAATGTGGTAATGGTCATAACATTTTGGCTCTTCAGTGTATACTCTTATTTAGATTATGCATCAAACGTTGTTAACCCGAGTCCTTATTCAGTACTTGACACTGCATTAACATTATATTTTGGACACGTTCAGTTACTTCGTCTAGTATGAAATCATATATTACCATAATGAAAATTAATGTCGTTGAATTCCCATAATATGCAGTGTACCTGACCAGTTCAGCATAAACAATTAACAACGCATACTTCACTGCAAGATTTCTTTGCTGAGGTCTTCGTACATTACACAGACAGCATCTAAAAACTTAACTTTCGCCAACATTTGTAAATTCATATTAGAGATTCAATATGCAATCTTAAATTACCTTATTCTTTCCTTCTGATATGCTTCAATTAAGATGGCGATTGGTATTACCATTAATACCACAAACTCTGACTTTCTGATCACTATCACAATAGTTCAAATATATATAACTATTTATATATATATACAGGGTTACAGGGAAAGTCGACCTAGATATTTAAGGACGTTATTATTTAGGTCGTGCCGATAGATCTGACCTATAACCTACTATCCAAAAGTTAACCCTTTGCTAGATATGTGGCTTTTAAATTAAAAGAAAAAAAATCATTTTTTGCTTTAATTTCAACTTTTTTTTAATTTCCAGACTCCAGGGTCCAATTTTTTGCTGTTTTTACGTAGGGGGTATGCCAGTTCATAAAAATAAATAATAAAACATGAAACAACTTGCATATAGATGTTTTCAGTAAGTGTTTCCAACTTTGAAGCAGGTTAATTAAAAAAAAGTTCTATGGAAGTTATCCTGCAAATTATTTTAATAACTTCTACGTCTTTTTAACGATCCAAAAAGGTATAATACTCTCAATTAAGTAGGCAATCAAACACAAAATGACAGAGAAAGCGGTCTCAAACCGCAAAGAGTAAATGTTTATTTAAAAGTCACATATCTAGAAAACGGTTAACTTTTGGATAGTAGGTTATAGGTCAGATCTATCGGCACGACCTAAATAATAACGTCCTTAAATATCTAGGTCGACTTTCCCTGTAACCCTGTATATACATACTAGGTAACCACAAAAGTTCTTGCCGTTTTTAATTCTAGTAAACTAAATGGTGTACACAAAAAGTAGCGTATCGCTAGTCCCCAAGTAATCCCCATTGGCATCTAGCACCTTCTGCCAATGTGTCTCCAGTTGATCCCCTGGCTGTAAAAGTTGCCGGTCTTGGACTCAAAGAAGTCCGTGAGTGCCTTTCGCAAATCTGTATCATTGGTGTAAGATTTTCCATGAAGATGGTTGTCCAGAAAATAGGTGATAATCAGTTGGAGCAAGATCTGGTGAAAAGGAGACGATGGATTCCACTATTTCCAGAAGAATATATTCATCATAACATAGATGTCCATTTCGGCTACAACGTAATGTACATCTATGTTATGATGAATAAATTCTTTATGGAAATAGTGGAATCCATCGTCTCCTTTGCATCAAGGTATCCACAGATCGGCCAGGTCAGTCTTGTTCTTATGCATATTATTTATAAGTACTCTGTTAAGATCTGGTGAGTTAGGTGGATGATACAAAGTTTCCCAGTCAGCCGCTCTATGGTTTCACTGGCCATCTGTGCCACATGTGGCCAGGCAATGTCATGAAGGAAGAGTACCCCTTTGCGATTCTGCTGCAATGCCTGTTGCACACGTTACAAGTGCTGGGAGTACAGATCCCCTGTGATGGTTTGGCCAGTTGATAGCAGCTCGTAGTGAACCATTTGGCGTTTACTCCACCAGACACACTGGACTATGGGGTTCATCAGAAATGGCAAATTCTCCCGACCTGAATTTCTGGAACCAATGCCTTCATCAGGACACATTCGGCGATTTGATGCTGCTGCTGACATGCCCACCTTGACGTCATAAAGCAAACAACACCTAACCATCTCTTTAGATACCTCCATTTGTCTTCACTTCTTCCCAACAGCCCTGCATTTATACAGGCTAACCCCCCTGACAGATTTTGGACTACACTGTACACTCAATTGCATATCTTCAATCACTTCCGTTTATGGTAACATAAAAACAGCAAGGACTTTTGTGGTTACCTAGTATTTAGACTCTTTGAATTCTCATAAATTAAGGTCAATTAATTGAGAAATCCCTTCAAGAGGGTTTATTAGAAACATTCCACTGGAGGGAAGTTTCTTCCTCCATTATCTTGCTTCACTCCTCTCCGAAAAAGCCACACCAATTCTCTTCTGCCACAATTTTCTCATTTCAACTTTCAATAATCTTAACATGAGACATTGTTGGCATGCAACAAGCAATATTCAATTATAACATATAGAATTCAACAATTTAAAATCATGTAATCAAAATAGAAATAAAGGACAACATGAGAGTTCGTCAAGGAAACAGTTTTGCATTGTTATTCAGGGCTGGTTTGAAGCATACACTTGAAATGAAAAGTCACCTGATCATTATTGTCTGAACAAAAATCGTTATCAATCTATAAATAAAAGAAAACATTCAAGTTCGTCGCACAAAACAATTTGAATGAGAGCTTTGCAACAATATGAATTGAATTTTAAATGTGGGAGCTTTGCAGCAATATCAATTGAATTTCAAACTAATTACTGCGCGGATAAAATCTTGTGAATTAAATAAAATAAATTACTTGTGGTAGCTTATGGAGTTCCAAGCGCTTATGCTTTCTCCATAAAGCCTGTTAACCAACTCCTTTATATTTTGTTTATACGCATCCATGTAAACATGTGGAATGGTATACTGTTTCACAAAGATTGGTTTTGAAATATTAATTTTTTATTCTGCCACAACATCTTTTACCCCGTTCAAGCCATTCTTGCCATTGGAGAACAGATCTCCAAATTCCGTTAGCAACAACTTCAATCTGATACACTGCTCCCTGCTAGCACATCCAACCGAATAACTAGATGGTGGAGTTATGATCACCAGCACACCACTCATGACCATAATATACAATATTTATTTATGTATTTATTAATTAAATGGTTAAATAATATTACAACAGTACCCCACGAGCCCCGGTATGGTCAAAGACCAACAAGTGCGACCTCTGGGGTATAACATAAAATGTACAAAAAATGGTAAGTTAAATACAGTTAAAAACGATATACAGGGTGTCCGGAAATAAATGGTAAATATTCATACACGTGAGAGAACATGTATAAAGAAGTATTTTTATTCCAATGAACATGGTGTCGCAAGCCAACCCCCACAGAGATACAGGGGGATTAAATTATGTTGCGCTGCCTGATTGTTGGCATCCCGCGTGCGACTACGCAATGTGGTGCAGCCCACATTGGAGCCTACAGACCTGTTTGAAGGTGTTGATGTAATGGAATAAAATCAAGTCACATCACATAACATTAAACTACGTAGAAATAAACAAATAAGACACCCTACAAACGCTGTAGGCTCTTAAGGTAACATCTTGACGTAGACTATGAGCAATGCACATCAAGGCGTACATCCAAGCTGTGGGTAAAAACAAATGTGAACAAAACAGACGCCACACAAATGTCCATTGCGTATCAAGACTCACAGCAGGTGTTCAAAGGTCTGGCCATGTGTTTGCACGCACAGGTTACAGCGCCGTAGTAGCGACTTCCGTGCATGACGTAGTACATTCGGTTGTTCGCGGATTGTTTCACCTGCCACAGCAATGCGAGCGACCAGATCATCAACGGATGGAACAGGTGTTTCGTACACCAGTGACTTCATGTAGCCCCACAAAAAAAAAGTCCAATGGGGATAGGTCAGGTATACTTTAATCCCCCTGTATCTCTGCGAGGGAGAAAAATCTTTGATGGAGGCGTTGGAGAAAGCATGAATCTGTATGCTTTTCAGCTCATTGCATATGATATGTTTGGGAAAGGCAACTTCGTTTAGGGCAGGAAGATCATCTTTCAAGTTTAACTACTGAGTGGACAGGGAGTGAGGAATATTATTGTCCCATGAAAGTTTCTCTAACCACAGCGCTGGCAACATCATTTTGGCCTTAATAGTGCAAGGCCAAGAAGATGGAAAATCTGCGAGATGTCGGACAAGATAGCACGTTTAGTTATCCTTTTTGGAGAGGTAAGAGAAATAGAGAATGTCAACTTATCATCAAGTGGCGACCAATGCAATCCGAGAGTCTTTGTGGTATCATGCGAGCCAATATCAACTAGAATAGGGTGAATGCCAGAGTCCACGAAGTCTGAAAGAATTAGAGGCTCGTTCGAGATCCATTTTCGTAAGTTGAAGCAACCAGTTTGCAAAGTAGCTGAGAGGTTTTTGCACACACCTTTGATGTGGAGACATCATTCACTCCACTCAACAAATCGTCAATGTAGAAGTCTTCTTTTATAATTCGAGAGATCTCAGGAAGGGATTGTGTGCATTCAATACCCAATTCGAACAAACATCGAATTGCTAAGAAGCTAGCAGAAGCAGTACCAGAAGCTGTAATAGTGTTCAGATTATAGGTTTTGATGGCATCATGTGGATTAGGTCTCCATAAGATGCGCTGCAAGGGTCTTTGAGACTCATCAATCAGAACTTTGCGATATATCTTTTCTATATCAGCTGAGAAGGCGTAGACATATTTGCGAAATCGAATTCAGACACTGAACAGATCCTGTGTTGAATGATAGGGCTAACCAATTAATTGTAAAGATTTCAACGATTCACCAGAGGTAGTGGGAGCAGAACCATTGAAAACGACACGAAGCTTTGTGGTTAGGCTATCTTCCTTGAGAATGCCATGATGAGGTAAAAAGCAGGAAGCCTCGGAAAGTGCAGGATCACAAACGGACATGTGTCCCAAGTCTTCATATTCTCGCATGAACTGTGCATAACGCTGATGCAAGACAGTACTAGAGGCAAATTTTCTTTCAAGATTTAGAAGGGAATTTTCAGCTATTTCGTAGCAGTCACCTAATACTTCTGGAGCCCCGTTAAGAGGAATACTGACAATAAAACGACCGCTAGAATCACAATTGGTATGCCTCTTGAAGTGAGATTCACACTCGTCTTCTTCCAAGGTGCGGAGCTTAGGAGTATCCAGCTCTTCCATTTTTCAGAAATTCTCCAATTGTTCTTGAATCAGAACAGAGCTGCGAGTGAAATTACAACGAATGTCTGGTGGAGTATTGCAAGGAAATGAACCAGCTATAATCCATCCAAAATGAGAAGTTTGCAGAATAGGCATTCTAGGTCCAAGTGAAATGCACCAAGTGAGAACAATTTGCCAGAATGAATTTACTCCAAGGAGGATGTCTATTTCTCCAGGGATATTGAAGTGAGGATCAGCCATTTTCAGGCCATGAGGAATGTTTATGCTGACGAGATCAATTGGTGTATTGGGCAAATGGCCAGTAATCTGAGAAACGACCAAACATTGAGATATCAAGCAATAATTGCAGACTTGAGAGTGCAAAAGAATTTCACAATGATAATGGACACTGATAGTAGAATTGCTGATGCCCTGGACTTGGATGTTGACTGGAGTTTGAGGCAGCTGGAGCTTTTTACATAGATAAGAAGTTACAAAAGATGAAGTGCTAGCACAATCAAGTAGGGCTCTTGCTTGACGAGTTTGACTTTGATGATCAACAACATTCACAACAGCAGTGGAGAGAATAGCATATTGTTCAGAAGAGGACAACGCCGAAAGGGTGACTGTATCATTTTCAACAAGTGACTTCTCGGCAGTGGTTATGGGATCAAGATGTAAAAGTGTGTGATGTCGAGCTTTGCACTTATTGCAGCTATGCTTAGAGCTACAGTTCATAGAGAAGTGACCTTTAGAAAGGCAATTTATGCAGCATCTTAAATTCTTTACTTTAGCAAAACGTTCTTTGACCGGCATAGATTTGAAAATGGAACAAGAGTACAAGTTAAGATCTTTATTGCAGACCAGACAAGAGGACGACATCGAGACGAAACTTCATTTGTGGGTTTAGCATGTCTTTGTTCTACAGTTTCCAATAAAGAGGCCTTGTTTTCTAGAAATTTAATGAGATCATTGAAAGAAGTTGGATCAAAAGTAGCAGTCTTGTTTTCAAATTCCTTTACAGTGGTGTTATCTAATTTGGAGTTGATAAGATAGACAAGGAATGCATCCCTCTGATGCTCTTTATTGATCAAAGAAACCAGAGATCGAAGATTTTTCTTGGCAGAGTCAATCAAGGTGTGTAGTCTAGCAGAGGATTCTTTGGGAATGGCTCTAGATCGAAGATGGCCTTAAGAATTAGTATTTTTCGATTGTCATAGCAGTCATTAAGACTGTCCCAAGCAATAATGTAGTTGTCACCATTGAAGATGAGGTTCTTAATAACCTCTGCCGCTTTGTCAGACAGCGAGGCGTGCAAAGAATGAAATTTTTGTATATTGCTGATTTCGCCATTTTCATGAATCAGACTCGCAAATAGATCTTTAAAGTTCAGCGAGTCTTCAAACACTCCACTAAATTCTGGTAGTTTAATGGTAGGCAACTTAATTAAATTAGATGATGAATGAGATTGGTGTGACCTGCGATGTGAACTTGCAGAATTGGAGGGGGAGGTTGGGCAAGGTATACTTCTATTTAACAAACGCTCAGCATTAGTAATTATGTTAAAGTGCTTATCTTCAAATTCTGATGATTCAGAGTCGTTGTCGTTTGTTTCATCAGCGTCGATTTCTAGTTGAATCTCATCAAACGAAGTGAGTAATGATTCCATTGAGTAGCTGTTTACGTAATTGAACAGCATCGAAGTCATTCAATAGCGCAGAAGGATTTGCAGATGAAAGTTCTTGTACATAAGATTCGAAACGAGTTAGCTTAGCTTTGATGGAGGTGCGTTTTCTTTTAGGATCCATTGTGTTTGATGAAGCCAGCAAGATCGAAGCAGGAGGAGAATACATAGAAACAAGATGGCGGGAAAACAAAACGATGGCGGTAATAACGAATCAGTGACGTGCAAACGATAGCATGGAGCAGCGAGAAACATTTACAAACACGAAGAGCAATCAGTACACCGAAGTGGAAGAAAGAAACATCACGATGTCTCTTCAGAAGAAACACACATTCAACAGTTCAAAGGACCAGGAGCAACTATCAAAGCGCAGCAGTTCAAAGGAGCTCATGAGAACAAAGCGCTCGAGAGAAATAACTTCGACAGTTGAAAATATCATCCGGCTTGAAGGACCAAAATGTTTATGTTAATTATGATGAAAAATTTAACGAAGTGTATACTTGCGATTCATGAGCTCATAGAGTTGTATTTGGTGCAAGAAATGACGGCAATTCACACAAATATAGGAGAGCAAAAAACAAACAATGTATATTCATTGAGTAGTATAATATGAAGAGAGAGAACAAGTAATGCTACATAGTGACAAAAACAGAAAATAAGCAAAATACATAAAAATCCTTAACACCTCTCAAGGAGATAGAAGATAAATTCAATCATATTAACCTTACCTAGAACTTGGTCCAGATGATATCCACCATATATTTCTGCGATCATGTGCTACATATACAGGATGCATTATGAAAGTAATGCGCATAATTTTATTGTGACGCGACTATCCATCGCAGCGCGCTCGGACTGGTCGAATAATGTGGTGAGGGGGTCTCAGTTCGCTACGAGCAGTAGGAGCATTAGAACGTGTCTTTGCATGAAGTCTATTTTTCGATTGTGTCACAGCACGATGGAGCGTTCGCTGGAACAGCGGTACGCGATCAAGTTTTGAGAGCGACTTGGGAACAATGCAACAGAAACGGACATCAAAGACGTCTTCATGCTCCACCACGACAATGCCCCCAGCCATATGGCCTTCGTCGTGACCAACTTCCTGACCCGGAGCAAGACCCCCATTGTGCCCCAGCCTCCTTACAGGCCTGACTTGGCTCCGTGTGACTTTTTTTTTGTTCCCTCGACAGAAGAGAGAGCTGAAGGGAAAGCACTGGGAGTCGGTGGAGAACATTCAAGCTCATGTTACAAGGTTCCTGAAAAACATTCCAGCCGAGGAATTCCAGGGTACCTTCCAGGCGTGGCAGAAACGTCTCCGCAAGTGTATTGATGCAGGAGGAGACTATTTTGAAGAATATTAACAATTTGTACCAAGCGCACCAATAAACCTATTTTTCCCAGAAAATGTGTATTACTTTCATAATGCACCCTGTATAACCTTCCCCCTCTTGATTACCTTTAATAAATCGTTGTCAACGGGTCATTTTCCTGAAGTTTAGAAAAAGGAGTTATTATTCCTATTCATAAATCTGGTTCCAAGCAAAATATAGAAAACTACCGCCCTATTACATTTCAGGCAGCCATCCCCAAGCTTTTTGAATCAATAGTTCTGGATAAAATTCAAACCTTCTTCAATTCCTTTATTGCATCTCATTAGCACTGCTTCATTAAAAGAAGGCCTGCTGTCACAAATGTAATGATTTATGAAAAGTTCATTATCGATAATTTCAATCTACATGGTCAGGTTGACGCCATATACACCGACATGTCAAAGGCATTTGATAGAGTTAACCATTCTAGCCTTTGTAATAAACTAGTAGTAACCTTTAGTGTTCGTGATCCTCTATTAGTATGGATCTCCAATTTTATCACTGGCAGAATATTATCAGTTAAAATTGATGACACGGTTTCAGCCTTTTTCGCAGTCACTAGTGGAGTGCCTTAAGGATCGCATCTTTGCCCTCTACTGTTCTTACTATTTATAAACGATATTGGTATCGCCCTTGAAAATTATCAAATTCGGAATATAGCTTACTATGGGCATGTATGCCTTCAGTATTTAGTTTGGTTTTGATTGGCCCAAAGGTCTACGCGTATTTATGCATATAAAGGAGTGAAATTCGGTATGCAAATTTCTCTAAGCAAGATCAACATTACTATGCAGTTTTGTTGATCAACATTACTAAAAGGATAAAAATAGGTGATCTCAGGGCTTCCGCTACTTTCGTATACCTTCCTCGGGAGGATTAATTTCTTGTTGTTATTGGTGTTGTTGTTAATTTAATTTTACTATTTTCCATTCTGTAACTACATTCCTTTGCAAGGAAATTGCCTGACCCACAAGGAGTTATCCGAATGAGCGAAAAATAGGTATACAGCAAGAGATACATCTGAACACACATTTATTAGGTTATGGAGCCAAGACGTGTACTCGTTTGTACAGAGTGTCCCAACGGAAAGCGGTATCAGTAGGTTGTAGCACCACCTCTAACGGTGATGCATTGTTCCAGCCGCAGGGGTAGGTGATCATACAGGTGGCGAATGTCATCTTGGGGAACGTCTGCCCAGGCCTGGTTAACCTGCTGTGTTAGTTCATGGAGATTGCGTGGTGATAATAAACGACGTCCCACCATGTCCCACATGTGCTCAATTGGCGATTGGTCTGGGGATCTCGCGGGCCATGGTAGGCAGTTGACATCGTGCAGACATGCCATGCTCATGTTTGCCGTGTGCGGTCTGGTTTTATCCTGCTGAAAGACTGCGCCAGGTATGGTGTGTAGAAAGGTCAGTAATACGGGCTGCAGAATCTCTGATGTACCGTGCTGCTGTCAGGGTGCCTTGGATGGTGACTAAAGAGGTGACGTACCGTGCAGCTGTCAGGGTGCCTTGGATAGTGACTAAAGATGGTGAAGTACCATGCTGCTGTCAGACCATGATCCCGGGTGTTGGTCCACGATGGCAATACCGGATGCTTTCTTCATTGGCACGTTCCAATGGTCTGCGCCACACCTGTCCGCGTCTGTCGTCGGTGTCCAAACAAAAGCGAGATTCGTCGCTGAAGACCACCGGGCGCCATTCCATTCTCCAGCCCGCTCGTTCACAACACCATTGCAGTCGTATCGCATGGTGCTCAGGTGTCAAAGGTAGATGAAACAATGGACGCCTGGCAAACATTGTCGTGGCGTGTAACCAACACCTCCTAAAGTGAAAGCCTCTGCACATAAACGTCATACATTGTAACATCATTTAAGTAAGGCATTGTATTTCTATCAATAATAAGCCTATGGTGCTTAAGCGCTATTGGGTTTGCGCTACTATGGTGATGTAACAATGTATCACGGTTTCCGTGCAGAGGCTTTCTCTTTAGAAGGCGTTGGTGTAACTGGCGTGCTATTGTGGCAATTCACACTTGAGAAGTACTGGGAATAGTGCTGTTGTCGCAAGGTGTTAATTCTGTCCGCTAGCGCTGTTCGTAATATCCACCTATCGGTACGAGCTGACATGCTTCTCTGGGCCTCAGAGCCTGGTCTTCTGGCATATGTGCCTTCCTCTCGCCATTGCCTCCAACATTGGCCTATCGACCGTGCGTTCCGCGATACAGGGACAGCAATCCGTCTGGTTGACCATCCATCCTCGGAGAGTCAAATAATTCGACCTCGTTCGAAGTCTGTTAATTGCGTGAACGGTTGTCGTTGTCGTCGTCGCGGCGTTAAGATCGTTGTACGGATTACAGTACTGTACGTTCACGAGGCAGTTGCTTCCTCCCTAGTGCATGGAACGTCTCACACAGATTCAACTGATGAGCCTATACAGGCACCCGGACACCCTGTATCAACCGATCATGTCCCGTGAGCATGCATCTAATCATTTATTAGTCGAAAGTTGATGAATGCCCCCCACTAAATATGGATAAGGTCGGATAACTCCTTGTTGGTGGGGCAATTTCATTGCAAAGCAGTGTATTATCAGAAAAATGGAAGGAAAAATTTTTGAACCAGGAACCAGAGTATTACGTTCGTTGCCTCTACCCATTGGGCCATCGTGAACACGGTAGGGGTTTTCTTAAAGATTACACGGTAGTGAAGATGAAGGCCCAATTAAAGGGCGGGCACCCAGGTCGCAGATCGGAAATTCCATCTTTATAATCACCAGAAAACTTGATGAGCGCACAAGAAATTATTAAATGGAAACTGGAGATAATGCTCCAAACATAAGGTCATAATGATAATATCATTAATTTTGTTCTCTACTACCATTACATCATAGCGTTTCAGCAGCCAATAGTGCCGTGGTTCCTTCTTAGTAATCTCCTTAGCCTTTTCACATCGTTTACTAATTTTTGGTAATTAATGGTGAGTAGCGGAAGTAACCTATACTTTGACCGCTGCTCTTTTGGCATTATATAAAATGCCTAAGAAATGTGTAATATACAGAGTGGTTCAGAATGGTAAGTGAAGAATGAAATACCATGAACAGTTTGTAGCGGGGAACAATATTTTTCCTATAAACATGGGTCCGGAAATGCATCCTTACAGAGATAATGCAACTTGTACGAGGTAGGAATGGATGTGCGTTACCCGGATGGCAATGGTAGGGTCTATGTAAATTAGGATCTAAACATGTAAATTGCTCGTTTCTCGCCCTTAAAAGAGAGGAAACAAAACATGTAACTCCATTGTCGTACAATGGATCGCTTGACTAATGCGGAGCTGTCGTACATGCTTCTCATCTACGGCGAAACACAGGGTAATGCTACTGAAGCGGAAAGGACTTACCAACAGTGTTTTCCAGACAGTGATCACCCACATCTTCAACAGAGTTCGCGAGAATCTCGTCCGCAGACTAAACACCTGCATCGAGGCTCAGGGTCGGCATTTTGAACACCTACTGTAATGTCATTCCTATTTCGTACTAGTTGCATTATCTCTGTAAGGATGCATTTTATTCTTGACCTACCTTTCAGAATCACCTTGTATAACCAATTTCATACTCTGCCTACAAAATTTAGTCACTCTACGAAGGGCGTTCAAATATTTCTTTACTTTATTTTTTGTAAATTTCATTTTTGTAATAATCCAAACTTTCATTGTTGAGTTGGCAACTACCGCCTGTCATGCCAATGCAGCAACACTCATCCGGTTGCTATGATAAAAGATTGTTTATTTAAACAAAATGGCGGACAGTCATGTGTCGACCAAAGTGGAACATCTAATAATCATCTTTCTATATATATAAAGAAGGATGTTTCTTTGTGGGTTTGTTTGTGTTTGTTTGTTTGTTTTTTATACAAATCTACAATTTTATTCCGATCTTGATATAATTTCGCATACATGACCTTCAAAGCATAAGGAAGGTCACCGTCTACCTCAGGTTTCGAAAAAAATACTAATTATTGAAAAAAAATCGATATTCATGGTTATGGCAGGGCATATTAATGAGAAATATCTCATGACCAACAATGGAAGACAAAGTTTTTGCAACAATAGGTAACAACAATCGTATCAACACGCGTTTCACAAACACTCTGCATGGACCAACAATATATATCTCACATACACTCTCTATGACCAACAATGTAAATAAAAGTATTTGCAACAATAGATATCAACAATGGTATCCACAAGCAATTCACAAATACTCTGCACGGACCAACAATATATGTCTCATGACCAACAATGCAAGGCAAAGTTTGTGCAATATAGAATTTAATGCATAGAATTCCTGTTATTCAGGCTTTTCTTAGAAAAGAGAATTCTTAGTACTTAACAATTTCTTGAAAATCTTTAAAAATGATCAGTAACTGGAGATAATGAGTTAGCAGACTATTGAAAAAGAGTGAAAGACGATAGAGGAAGCACTCCTTTAGCTCCCTGCTGTATTGAGCAAAAATGGTAAGCAATAAATAGAAGAATCGGCGACCGCTAGACTATACAAAGTGATGAATGGCCAATTTTTGCTTCAAGACATCGAAAGAAGAAAGGAAATTGCAACAACATCAAGTGTACATCTAAAGTAAGATTACGTGAGTAAAAAATTATTTAGAATAGAAAGCATCCTTGGAGAGGTCCATCCATTGAGAGCCTGTAAAAAATTTTTTTTCGGTAAATCAAGTCCCGGTATATCATCTAGAATAGATTTTTTCAGTGAAGAGGTAAATTCCTGTCTTTCGGATTTTTCTTAGAATGGATAGTCTCCTTCGCTCTATATTGTAGTGACTGAGTTATTATTTAATCAATTTGGAGGTTTAATTTAGCTTTTTGAGATTGTTCTGTTTACCTATAAGCGTAATTATCCTGGGCAACGCCGGGTCCTCTGCTAGTCAAGTAATAATAATCATTTAAGCCGGAGCCCCAACCTCATCATGAATAAAAAATTTTGTGGAAACGCAGTGGCGTCTTGTTTTTGCTGATTTCATATCCACAGGTAATTTGGTTATTTTTTATTTCTTTATCATGTTTCTCCACAACTAAAGCATCTAAAATTCATCAGAGACTTCAAAGGCATGAAGTCATGTTTGTCTCAATCATTCGTCTTTGCTTGGTGCCAAAAGTTTTAAGGAGGGCAGGAATCCACTGCCAATGAACCTCATAAGGCAAGGCCAGAAACTGCTGTCAATCAATGGTGGCATCATCGCGCGAATAAATAAACTGATAAGGGACAACAGGCGGATTCATGTCCGAGAATTGGTTTCAATGCTGAACATCAGCACTGGCTGTGCGGAGACCATCATCCACTATAAGCTGAAATTCAATAATATCTGTGCCCTATGGGTCCCTAAGCAACTTTCCGAGGATCACAAAATTACCCGGGTGAAAATCTGTTCCATGCTGCTGCAGAGATATGACAGGGAAGATGACAACTTCCTAACAGTGTTGCCAAGTGAGTGTATTTTCCCTAAATTTGCATCTAGTGAAATTTTAGTTCACTGAAATTTCTAGTGAATTTCCTAGTGATTTTTTAACTAGATGTCTAAAATGTAATTTTTTAGGTTTATTTTTAATATTATTTAAAGAGGCCCGCTACACGGGCTAGGTGAACCGGGCAGTGGGAATCAAGTGTGAAACTTGAGATAGATTTTCGTGCATCTCAACGTGCGCTTTGTATATATTCTGTTATTTCTAATGCTGTCTCTGTTCATCACGGACATCTTATTTTAAACTTTTCTTGATTCTTGACTCGCTGTTCCCTATTTTTTCATTTTCTCTTTTTTTTTTGCTCTTTCGTTGAATGACATGCAGACATACAATTACTGATCAAGCATTTCGCAGTAGACAATGTTCTTGGTGCAGACGCCGTCTTCCTCTTCGTGCTCCGAGTTACCAATCAGAAGCTTAACATTCGGTCTCGACGTCTCTCGCGACAATCCCAGGTAGTTACCCATTGGCGAACACAAATCTGAGCAGATACAACTCCAAGTAATGCAGCGATTGACGCTGAGGCTTGTTGATGGTTATCGCGAAGCAAATCCGCAAGGGGAACTGCTTGCATCGAATCTGGAATGGGAGAGTCTTGTTATTACTCTCGCAATACATTCACAGCAACAACAAGTCATAATCTCGCCGCTTCCCTGCGAGTATTTTAGCATGAATGCAGTGGGTTTTCAGCTCAACTATCTGCAGCCACGTTCTGTTGCTCAGCCCTCTTTCTGAGTTCAAGTTCTGCACTGGGTGATCTTGACATAACTTATAACCTCTGCACACTTAGCCGCTCGAGCATTTCGACCTATTCGAACCACTCCATTCCACAAGGGTGCCACCTCTGAAACATTGTTACTGGGATCCACTAATAAACAACTGACAACAGATGTAGTAAAACTCCAGCTATCCTCTCCCTAACTGCGATTGGTTGAAGCCTAATTACAACGCGACATCGTGCTGCAAGCGCTTTATTTTATTTTCTTAATAAAGAAATGCAATTCATATATGTTTAATGGTCCTTAAAACTAAGTAACAATGTAATCATAGGCAGGGTGAGAAAGCCGAACAAGCGCTGTTAGGGAGAGGTTAGATGGAGTTTTACTATTGACAGAGGAGGAAACTATCTTTGTTGCATCATCATTGTTGAAATTAAATGAGATTTTCGAGAATTTTGATAGTGAATATTTCTGAGGTAAAAATGTGTTTATTTAATGATTTCATAAAGATGTAAAACTTCTTGTTAGTCAAAATAATCTATGCATATTATTTAAAAAAAGATTTGATAAATTCAGTGAAATTTTTAGTGAAATAGCATTTTTCCAACACCACCTAAACCATTCTAGTTTAGGTGGTGTTGCATTTTTCCTAGTGAAATCTAGTGAAATTTTGTCACTAATCTAGTGATGGCGCTCGTGTAAGACTTGGCAACACTGCTTCCTAAGACGTGTTGTGACCACCAACGAGACATAGACTCATCACCATACTCCTGAAAGCAAGCGTACGAGCATGGAGTTGCGACATACTGACTCACCAGACAAGAAACTCAAGATGGCACCGTCGGCAATGAAAGTGATGGTGACTGTATTCTGGGACATTAAGGGATAATGTCGAACCATAAATGCACCCTACTACAGTGACATTTTGAGGACGTCCCTGAAGCCGGCACTAAGGAAATAATGACCAGGACTCCTTGCTAGTTTTGTTTTCAGCAAAACAATGCCAGACCACACACATATAAACTGACCATGGACATACTGACGGAACTCAAATGGGACATCTTATCACATCCACCATGCAGCCCGGATCTCTCCCCTTGCGACCATTAGCTTTTTGGACCATTGAAAGAGTTCATGGGTGGGCAGAGGTTCGGCTCCAATGAGGAAGTGAAATTTGGAAGTTCATGGCTGTCCTGAAGTGGTTTCGACATCAGCCTGAAATTTCTACAAAACCGGTATCCAGCTGCTCCCAGAATGCTGGAAAAAATGTGTAGAGAAGCAAGGAGAGTTCTTTGAGAAATATCTGGTGTGTGTTTTTTGTAGTTTCCTGACTTTGTAAAAAATAAAGTCTAGGTCAATTTTGAACGACCCTGCATATACAGGGTCGGGACACATTAATATGACGACCTGCTAGTATCCATAATATCCACCTTTTGCACTAAGCACAGCAGCTTGTCGATGTGGCAGAGAGTCATAAGTCCTCGGAAGGTGGTTGCAGGTATCTGGGACCATTCGGCAATCAGTGCATCCCGTAATTCCATCACCATGCGTGGTGGAGGGTCCAGCTTGCGGACATGGCGATCGAGACGGTCCCACAAATGTTCAATGGGGTTGAGATCCGCGGAATTTGGTGGCCATGGGAGTAGCTTGAATTCATCCTCAGGCTGAGGTTCAATGGCGATAGTTCATTGCGAAGTGGAGGAGTTTTCGACGATGCACAGGCGTCAACTTGGGTGCTGCTACCATACGCCTGCTCTGGAGCCCCAACCTCAAAAGGGATCGTTGCACTGTCTTGGTACTGACATGCCTAGTAACCCTAACGTTCATTTGCTGGGGTTCATCGTAACTGAAGCTCACCTCTATGATCGATGGCCCATGGGGCCCCACAGTTACCTCTTCGGTTGCTCGAAACTGTCTGGTTCCTCCAGTCACAGTTCACAACGGCAACCCTAGAGCAGTTCACATAGGTGGTCGTTTCTGAAATTCTGCCTCCCTTGGCCCGATAGCCAATGATCATCCCCCTTTTGGAGGTCCGACAGGTCACTTGCTCTGCCCATGACGGCGACAATTGCTGTGTTAACGGATGCTACTACACATCTGCTGTTGTCAGCTTTTAATGATATGCAATGATCTTTCATCTGCATACATTGAGACGTACCAACATGTTCGAGGAGAGGTGGTCATATTAATGTGTCCCGACCCTGTATATTCCCTGGGCATTCTAGACAATGCCGTGTTTAAAACATTGCCGGTAACATATACATTTCTGTTATACTCTTTCTTGCTCCTTATGCTCAACGAAAGTTTGATTGGGCATTTCCAGTTACACTTCTGATTTCAATTCTTAGACATTGCTGCAAAGTGAAACAGGAAATTTAATTAGACTGTCCCAGGCAAACTTACCTTACTTTCAAAGCCCGTTAACTGTCCGCCGTGTTTCCAGCATTCGAGGGAAACCTGTCCATGGGTCCGCCTTGCGACACATCCCCCAGTCCCATCGGTTGGACCCCTGGATAGCTCGTGCGTCTGATGGCTGTGGAACCGATCCCCCCCCCTGGAGAGACCTTCAATTTCAAATCCTTGTTGTTTCAGTTTAGAGCCTACATTCACGCTGTAAACACGTAAATATAAAGCTGTTGGCCGATATCTGCATAAATATCTGTAGTCTTTTTGCTCTTTGAAATTTCTGTAATGAAACCAATGAAGCGATCTACGCCCACCATACAGAAAGGATCATTGCTTCGAGTTTGTAGTGCTTGTATATTATTGTTGTTGATTGCACTGCATTGTATGAACAGTTATGAGGAAATTTTAAAAATAATGTATTACATTCATAATAACACCAGCTTCCAAACGGATAATTATACTTGAAAATAAACCATTTGTAGGGGTTGTTTAAAAACGGTGTGGGGTTCAAGTTTATTTGGTGATATTTCACATAAGATAAAACGACTTAACGATAAATATTGACACCGCTAAAACCGTCTGCAGAGAAATACCGCAATCGTAAAAACTGTCTACCGAGAAATTCCGCTATTGTAAAAACCATCTGGCGAGAAATCGCAAAAACTATGTACGGTGAAATTTCGCAATAGCAAAAACTATCTATGGAGAAATTACGCAATCGTAAAAACGGTCTATGGAGAAATTCCACAATCGTAAAAACTGTCTATGGAGAAATTCCACATTCGCAAAAACTATCTATATAGAATTTTTTGTCGTTGCAAAACCTTTCCCCGTAGAAATTCCGGCTTTGTCAAAAACAACTTTACCTGTAGTCCCGTTGTGATAAAACTGTGCATTGGATAATTTCAGAGTATGAATTACGTATGTTGTGGCTTTTGAAATAAAGTGCGTTCAAAAAGAGATTTGCGTCATTCAACATTCAACATAGCCTTTGTAAACGGAAATTTTCTCTATCTTCCCTTTTTTCATCATGGAAATAAATGCAACTGTTAAATTTACGCAAAACATTTCGGCTCTTCTTGCTGGTTATTCAGGAAGCAGAAAGTCTACATTAGTAACTCAAATGTTAAAGTATAGAGATGAAGTGATGGACCTGCTGCCTACGGAAATAATTTACTGCTATGGAGCTTTAATCCCAGCAGTTGTTAAAAATCTGAACCTACCTAACATTAAGTTTCATGCAGGGGTGCCAGATGAAAAGTTGATACACGAACGTATACCTGAACAGGCTTTACTGATTTTAGGCGATTTATTAAATGAAGTGAAAAATAAGGAAATTGTTGAGAAAATCTACACGCGATACAGTCATCATCTCAACTTCTCTGTGTTGTTAATAACTCAGAAACTCTTTGCTCATTCAAAAATATATCCGTACAATAAGTTTAAATACCCAGTTCATCTTTCTGCTAAAGTCACCTAGAGACGAGGACAGATTCGCACCTTGGCATCGCAAACAGGCTACGGACGTTTACTCATCGAAGCCTTTAAAGATGCCACTCGGAACCCCATAGTTACTTACTATTTGATTTAACTCAGGGCTGCCCTGATGTTCTGAGATTGCGTAGTAAGATTTTTCCGCACGAAAAACCTATCGTGGTTTATGCAGATAAAACGTGGGTTTAAAGCCAACGAACGTCATTTTTAAATCAACTGAATAGGGAGATGATACAACAATGATTCCTCTGGTTGTGAAACATCGTCATTTTCTAGGAGCTTTGAAACACTCGACTCCTCAGCATAGGAAAGCATTAATGCAGCATGCAACTCTTAATCAAGGTAAAGCGCTGTGCGAGATCTGTCATAACATTCTACATCATAGAGTCGACTGGATACCACCCATTAAAACAACATTTGCGGAAAATAAAAGGATTAGCCCATAAAAAAATTTCATTAAGGGCCAAGAAAACTTATCTGAACCAACGTGGAAACGGAGTCCTGCTACCACTTTTGTTAGGAAGCGTAGCTGCACTTATTTTGAATAAATTAATTAGTTAAGAACATGCAAAAGTACGTTCTACTACCTGCTCACGAATATCAAAGGTTCTAACGCTACGGTCCAGAGCATCCTGGTGTCATCACATCCCGTTGAACACGGTCAACCTAAGGCTGAACAGGGTGTGGTTAATGATGTTGAAAAAAAACATAATAAACAACTGGATTCTCAAATCAATGAGATTTTAAAAGTATCAAATTTGAATGTGCATCAGAAAATGGACCTTTATATAAATACACTTCAAACATATCTAAGAGCAAAGCGCCGTGAAGCCCATTCAAAACGAACAAGTGTTTCAACCCAAACCAAACCTCAAACACCTTCAAACCCGTCTTTAATGCCCCAAACGCCGTCACCATAATCCCTTCAAGAAACACTTGCTTATCTGTATCCACAACAAATAGTCTATTCACCCGATTTTCGCACATCTACAGACAAAGAAAAAACCCACGCTGACGCCGATATCGCAATGGTTAGCGGATTCGAAGAGGCCTAAGACGAGGATGGCCGACCAGGAAACGTAGTGAGTTTGCCTGTTGAGCAGACCTCCCCACGTACATGTTTCATTGAGACACTTCGAAAGAGATCTGATGTTATCACGTGGAATAAAAAAGGAACCGTGTCAATCGGAGGGAAATCAATACGAGGATCGAACAATAATAGTTTAATACAAGACGTAATATCACCCAACCCCGACCTGAAGAAACCTCCCCCTGGGAGAGCCCTATTTACCAACGTGATACATCATATCAATATCCCTGAAGAATTAATCGTGAATCCTTTGTACTGGCCTGCGTCCATACCTGACACGTCAAAGCTCCCTTGGCTGCATTATGATAAATAACAATTTAACGTAAAAATAAGTTTGTATAGCAATGATAAAATTTATTTTAATGTCTGTAAAAAATTTGAATAAAAATGTAATTAAATGCATGAAAACCATTGATTGTGTAATTTATTTATTTATTTATTTAGTTATTTATTTCTTTTTTAGAGATTAAAAGTAACCACAAACAAACACAAATTCAATCTGAATACGAAAAGTTTATTTGAACAAATGTATATACAGAAATTGAATAAAACAAATGATAATAATAATTAAAATAACACTGGTCAACACACATTTTGCTACCAATCATTTAAAAGTCATTTTATGGTAAATTTGTTGTACTGATTCCGAATATGAGATCAGTTTTTTCATATTGGCTCTAGTTTTTTAGATAGTTCATTTTCTACGTTTCAATGTGTATATTTATCCAGTAGAACTGTAACTTTGACAAACATAGGTTTTCTGGACTAATTTGTGTGTGCTGAACTCTAAATTTTTCTATCACATCAGGATGTTAAGTTTCAGTGGTGTAAAACAGTCTCATGATGTCAAATTTAAACAATGGCTACCATTAAAATTTAAACTACTTTTATAACTCGAGATCTTGACGTGATAGGGAAATTTGAAATTCAGATTTGGAATCATTACTCTCAAATTAGTCTAGAACACCTATCTTCCCCAGTACCAAAAATGTTGTTGACCAGAGCTATTGGTAGTCATTTTATTATGTACACAATTGTTTATGCAGATTACAAAAAAATAGAGCCAATTTTGCATTTTCACAGTCATATTTTTGTTCAGCACATTGAACTCATTAAGAAATGGTTATATTCATATCGGAAGCAAAAAAGTTTTGAAAATTTGTTGCCCAGTGTAATTAAACAGAGTAATTTAAAGGTTTGCAACATTGGTTCCATTTGGACTTTTGACCGGTATTAAATTCAGAGTCACTAGTATATTCATCTTGGAGAATTTCACATTTCATGAGTAAGCGTTTAAAAGCAGTTCATTTGTATAAGTGTTGTTCAAGATGTCTGCCGTAGAATAACCCCTGACTGCTAATTTTAGGTAATGTAGACAGTGATGACCGCAGGTGTCAGACATCTGATGTTGCACTATTCTCGTGTTGTACATCCATTTTTCTGCGTGCATAAACATGAACGGTTGGAATTGTGGTTGAGGAAACATTCCGAAAGAATCAAAGATGTATGCTTGTTTGCTGGACGGTATAAAAAAAGCCACCCAGTGCGACTAACTAACGTGTCACCTAGATAACAGTCGCACTGGGTGGCTTTTTTTATACCGTCCAGCAAACAAGCATACATCTTGAATAGCGAATGTAAGAAAAGGTTCACAGGACCTGTTTTATCACCAGTTGGTAACTGTCCATCTTCTTTGTTGATAACGACTTCTAAGCTTAATGTAGTTTGATCGAGATCCATGTAAAAATCTGCCTAACCAGGTACGTAGAATTCAATAGGTCCGTCTAAACTGATGATGGGTGTTGGTTGGTATCCTGTGACGTGTCATTTTTCCTGTTGACCGCTCGTATGGGGTATAGAGAAAAAATGTTGAGATCGCTGTTGAGACATTCAGTGCTCAGCTGGTGTATCATCGATGCCATGATTATGTATGTATTAGGCGAAACCTGATGATAAAGGTCGTATGTTTAAAATTGGCTTAGAACGTAATTTTGCAGGTCTTTTTGTTGACTTCTTCTGTTTCTTCCTCTTCTTCTCCTGTTTCTTCTGCGTGTTTTTCAACTTTTTTGAATGCTGCACTCGACCTCTTCGTTTGTATTCACTCTTTAGAAACGACTCCAAGCTGTTACCTCTAGGCCTTTTTACATGTGAATGAGTAGGAAATGTTGAATTTCTTCTTTTAACACGCCCTCTGCCACTCTGAACTCTAGCACCCATTTCCTGCAGGGCACTACCTCCAGCCTCTTTCATTCGTGATGACAGCGACTGTTTGAGATTTTGACCATGTATCACATCATTAAAAACGGAAACACTGCCCTTAAGGGCATGTCGATCGAGAATCTTACTCATGGATTTGAGTAAAGGTGTTGCAAAGTGAAACAGATTTGAAAACACTGAACCAATCTCATTGCCTCTCTGGAAAACCGACCCTCTAAACACTGGTAAGCCATTTCCTCTCTGGTTTAAATAGTAACGCGAAATTATTTCTTGGCTCGGATGATAGGGGATATGCATCTTGAAGTAATTGAGGAGGAGAGAAAAAAGAAATCAACCTCGCACTACAGTTGTTTCTTATGAAAATGTAATTTCTCTACGGTTTTGTCTGTTAAAAACGAGAGCAAATCCCCAAGGTCTGAATGAACCGCGATTTCAATCGTGTCTATGACGTTTTTACTTAAGGGAAAGTGGTCGGGTGAATGAAAAGCCTGATAAATCACTTCTCGTCTGGCATGTGAAACGGGAATAATTCGTAGGAGTGGAGCGAATGTGTTACCCACAACTTGCGGTTGTATGATGTCTGTATATAGATAATAATTATGTATGCCATGTGTAAGATCTATTGGTTGAACCCTCACCAATAACGAGTTCCAAGTCGGAAAGTTCAGCTTGTAAACCCAATGTGTAACATAGACTCTCGCTAAAACTAATATAGCGTCCTTCTGTGCATTTGAAATGAAAACATTTGTTAGGTGTGAGATTGATTTTGTAAGAAGCCTGTTCTTTCAATGGAATCAACATAACGAGCGCATCAACAACATCCCGACGACTATCATAATACCGTTCGGGAATTTTTAAGATGCACTGTTCTGGAGTGTCAGGCGGATCAAAAATAACACAACTGATAAACCCATCATCTGTGTCAGTTAAGGGCATAGTAATAGGAGTTTTCAATTTCTTGTTCAGAAACCTATCAGGTATAAATCCAATGTTGACAGCTGCTGGGAATTCAATGAACCGTGTTGAGGACCCCGTAAACAATACAAAATCATTAACTATCTTTGTCTCGATACCCGCCGTTCTAAAATTATCTTTTAGAAAATCAATAGCTGCAACCCTACTTTGCAATTTGGTACTCTTAAATTCAACAATTTTTTGGTATAGAGGTGTCGACTTGGGATACCTCAACGTAACAGAAAAATCGGACAGCCACTTAAACGGCCGGTTGTAATCCAGAGTTAGAGAGAAACGGTCCTCGTAGAAAATATTTGGCGAAATATTGAACACCTTACAGAATTCGGGAGTGTTAAAGCGAATTTTGACATTCACAGGCAAACTCATGGTGATGTTTTGGTCTAAAGAAGTGTTATGGTAAAAGAGAACATCTTTCAAATAGGCTTGTAACACCAATTCAACTTCGATTATGAAAGACTGGAGTGTCAGAATTCTTACTGGTGAAACAATGTTGAAATCGACTTGTTCATCTATGAGATCATCCTTAAAACCTATTTCGAAAGTGTTGTTTACAGCCATAATGTTCTTGAAGAGGGCCGGGAAATGCGTTTCCAATAAACCAACCTCCCATCGCCCTTGGAAACGTAGTGTCCTCGGCAGTCGTATAATAAAATAAGCTGTTGTATTGGAATGAATTTGCTCACCAGTAGGTAAGTTTGATGGTAACGTACCATACATGGTGGCTGTACTCGGATCCAACTGTTGTCAATCACCACTTGTCAAGCATTTAAAAGATCTATCTCTCGTACCCAGCTGTTCATGCTGTCAGGGTAACCATGCCATTTCACAAAAGCTTCGCGAACACCGCGCCTCGTGCGCCAACAAATAATCTGTTCAATGTTAAAAACTTAAGGCTTTTTCACCTTTTGTAATTCCTGATCGTAGAATACACCTGAGATCTCGCTGCCATCGTAATCTTTAATTTTTACCACTAACACCTCAAACACCTCCTCAGTCCAGTTCGGAAAATAGCCTTTATCAAATATGCAACCAATTTGCAACCTTGGATATGTTTATGGTGCTGATGTATAATAACTTTGTTGTTTCAGCCATAGAGCTGGGGCATTTTGTTCATTGACATCAGCTGGCGTCATACCCAGGGCTCTGTGATTGCGGTGGTTGTAGCTTAACATGGGATCAGGTAAGACATCAATGTATCTGTGTTTGTTGGTAAATGTAAAAAACTTAAACATCCTCATTTGTAACGTACGGTTGAATCGTTCGATCGTAACAGCTTTCAAATCTGATTCTGTGGCGAAGAAATCGATGTTGAGTTCTTTAAAATAGACTTGAACGTGCTTGTTTAAAAACTCCTTCCCTTTATCGCTGTTCACTTTTACAAGAACGCTACCAAGTGTGAAAATTTTTTGAAAGGCTTTCTGAAGCTCAAGCCCCGTCGTTTTTAGAGGAATGACCCACGCATAGCGCGAGAAAACATCGATGCAGGTAAGTAGAAATTTATAACCATCGTTCTGTTTTGACAGACTGGTTAGATCGACCAAGTCCACTTGAAATTGCTCAAATGGAGCATATACACGCATGCGATTATGTGGATAATAATGTCGTACCGGTTTATGCAGTGTATAAACTCACACACCCCTTAACCATTCACGTGTCTCTTTTTCAGAATGATTTGTTTGTTTAGCTAAACCTTTCACACCACCAAAACCGGCTGCATTAGCGGGGTTAGAAAATGCATCATCCATGGCCAAAATTTAAATTAAGGTATGTAAAGAACACAAATGTATTTATGTATTTATAAACTGGTATATGCAAGTTCAGACCCACCCTTTTAGACAGCATTAGCCCTACTCAGATGCACACTCGTCAATTGAAACAATGTAGCAAGTAGTTGAAAATTAAAAGCAAACAATACACCTTGAAACAGCAGTAGTTTTATTTAGAAGAAATTGTAAAAGGGCTTGGAAAAAATTTGGTTGCCCGAGAAACAATAGTTAATTAGTAATTAGGTAATCAATTTGAGGTGTAGTATGTCAACCCCTTCCCATTTAGGTGGGGATTTAAGGGCGTCAATAGGTGCCCACTTGTGAGACAGAATCACCTAAGTGGATTTTGCTGGGTGCATCAGGACCCCCTTACCTGTCACCAGGGGTACAACCGAGAATTATGAAATTAATTCTATTTTCAGCCTTAGGCCACCTGAACATGGCTACCATCACGTGATTAATCAAGGAAAGATCTTCAGCCTTCTGTGTGACCCCACCCACAATTGGAAACCTGATCAAAAAGTAATCAAATATGAACCTCAAAATCAAAGGTAAATAAAACCACACCCAAAAGACCAAAAATGACCACACCCAAAACAGGACTACGCCCAAAACAGAGGGCTAACACCCAAAACAGAGTGCCAACACCCAAAACAAGAATCACACCCAAAAAGTCAAACCCAAAAAATCCACACTAGAGGGCCAGAGTATGACCAAAAAAGGTAATGTCTTAGAAAAGTAGAGACACACCCTGCCAAATAGCCCCGGGATACAAAGCAAGGGACAGGGTCCCCGGGGATCTTAGCGCATTTCACAGCAGGCTGAGAAGAAAAGAAAAAGTGTATCTTGGCGCATTCGTTCACGACCCAAGATTCCAGTGGAGATTCCAGTGGTACACATGATGTTAACTGCTAGTTCATTTTGTTTTTAGAATATGCCCGTAAATTGTTGCGTCCCCCAGTGCCATTCCAACTTAAAAAGGATAAGGGGTTTCTAAAATTCCATATCTTTCCTCGGGATAATGAGAGGAAAAAGGAGTGAAATAATAAAAATCAGAACAGGAAGCCTTTGAGCCCGATTGCCCAGATGTGCAGCCAACATTTTCCCGACTCCGATTATGATGCAACAAGCATGGGTAAGTTATTGAGTGGCTAGATGTATTTAAATAAATAGATTAATATAACTGCTTGATATTTCTGTAAGACGTAGGAGTATTTTTGTAACAAAACGAAAGCCATGGCCAAGGAAAAAAGCTGGGTAAAATACCTGTGTAGCGTTCTCGACTGACATCGATCAGCCCTGTCGCGTTTATGGTCTGAATTTATTATTGTAACATATTTCATTATTATGTAAATGATTTATCATATTATCAAAATTAAATTTTAAGAAGTTAATGCGAGAAAAAAATCACGAAAATTCCAAGACGGTGTACGTTGAATAGCGATATATGGCCCCTCATTAGCTGAAGTTCATCATCACGGAACTTTTGTGATTTTTTTTCCTACGTAAGTTTCTTAAAATATAATTTCGATAATGTGATAAATCATTTACATATTACAGCTTTTTGCATTTGCTTTAACGCAATTTTCAAAATAATTAACGCAATTTTCAAAATAATTAATGCAGTTTTCAAAATAATTAACGCAGTTTTCAAAATAATTAACGCAGTTTTCAAAATATTTAACGCAGTTTTCAAAATCTTTAACGCAGTTTCCAAAATTTTTAATGCAGTTTCCAAAATCTTTAACACAGTTTTCATTGAACTTAATGCAAGTTTCATTGGAATTATTATAATTTTTATTAAACTTAACAATTTTTTTGAGTAAAAATTATTTAATTAATACTGCTTTTTAAAATATTTTAGCGTCGATTAAATGAGTTAACAGCATAAACTTTTTATAGAACTCACAATGTATTAGAAAAAGTTTAATGAATTTACACTGTTTATACAACTACCGGACTCTGCAGTATATATACAAAAATTACAATTTATTGTAAAATATTAAAAAAAAAAAAAAGAAATGCTGTTTAAAACGTAAGTTACAGTAAATATATAGAATTTTTAATGAATTTATAAAACGTTTTTGTTATTATTATCATGCACTGTAATTATTCAAGACAATGATGATTGGCGAGAATAAGCATATATAATTACAATTCTTACTTACAATTTACTGTATAAAATATGACAGCAAAAAAAAAAGATTATCCGTAATTTAAATCTTAAAATGTGGCTAAGTTATTTCATTGTATAAAAATTTGGTATGACAGTTAGTGTACAAAAAATGATTTTTTTTATTTACTGTCAAATAAATTATTTATGCTGTTATAAACCAAATCTGTTTATGCTGTTTACTCATTTAAACGACGCTAAGATCATTCTAAAAAGCAGTAAAAATTAAATAAATCTTACCCCAAATAAGTGTTAAATTTTCTAAAAATATAGCAATGCCAATGAAACTTCCGTTAATTCCAATGAAAACTGTGTTAAATATTGTGGATACTACGTTAAATATTTTGAAAACTGCGTTGATTATTTTGAAAACTTCTTTAAATATTTTGAAAATTGCGTTAAAGCAAATGCAAAAAGTTGTAATTAGACATATTACAATAATAAATTCAGAGCAGAAACGCGAACGGAGCTGCTTGCTAGACTTTTACCCAGCTTTTTTCTCGGCCATGGCTTTCGTTTTTTTACAAATATCTGCTACGTCTTACAGAAATATAAAGCAGTAATATTAATCTATTATTTTATATATAGCCACTAAATAACTTACCCATACTTGTTACGTCAGCTGCGACCCGGGCAATCGGACTCACAGGCTTTCTGTTCTAATTTTTATAACCACTCCATTTTCGTCTCAATATCCCGAGTAAAGATATGGAATTTGAAAACCTCCTTATCCTTTTTTGAGTTAATCCCGTATCCTGTTGGTTCAGCAACAGTTTCGTTTGTTAGACTGTCTTCATCCATGTTGTCGTCACACACAAAATAACGCTAAGAATATCGTCAAGAACTCCATTAAACAAACGCCATTGATAAACCGCG
Organism: Rhysida immarginata; assembly: GCA_023313115.1. Lineage (NCBI taxonomy): Eukaryota > Metazoa > Arthropoda > Chilopoda > Scolopendromorpha > Scolopendridae > Rhysida > Rhysida immarginata. Next base: position 508,751 of record JAHWFO010116803.1, read on the forward strand.
GGAAACTCGATACATCAAGCTGACGCTAGCGCCATCAATGAGAACAAAAAGATGGCAGAACAACATCGCCAGCCAAAGCGCCATTACTATATATCCGCTTTGTAGTCAGCTGAGAAAGCACACACCCCCCACCAACATTGTGCTTGTACAATAGGTTTTTTTTACAGTCTGAAATTTCTTAAGCGACCTCTCCCAAATTTAGATGCTTTTTAATAAATGCGGTATATAATTTCATAAATACCTCTAAATAATCATTCTGGTATCACTGAAACGACGGTAACATGGTTGCTTATCGACATCTTTTATGTATCAACAACCATGACCAGGATTTTTACATGAGAAAAACATTCTAAGACGCAGAAAGATAAAAACACGCCTGTGAAAGGTCAGTAGTGAACCTTTAATATATCTATTACAACAATTTAAAGCTGGACAAGAAATCGGCATTGAGTTTTGCTGTGTTTGTCTATGCAAACTTCAAACGTAAACATACGATGAAGGCCATTTTTTGCCAACCAAAGCAATGGCCGACAGGCTTTCAAATGGGGACGCGTTGGTGGCGCTGATGCTGGGTGCCCGATTAGCGCGACGATCGCGCGATTCTATCGCTTTGAGTCATATGCGCATGCGCAACAAACGCCAGGCGATCAATTCGCTTCTCGGTGCCCACTTGGCGCGACGGCTGCGTGACTGAATGCGCATGCGCTATCTACGCGATCGTTTCGCTTCCCACTTCAAGATTTCGTGCCTCCAAAATCGACATGGACGAGAATGAGTTTTTTTTATTTTTGGAATACTTAGCTATTTGCATATTTTGCAAGGGTTAGCAAAAAAAATGAACTCTTTGTTGCGATAACTTCAATCAAATTTTCCGTAGCGATATCCAACCATCTCGAAATAGGTGCTGCCATGATTGCATGTGCCACGTGATTGGAAACTGTTTTCTGATAGAGTCGCGCGATCAAAAAGCTCTGGCATGCAGAGCTTTTCAATCGCCTTAGATGCGCCACAGAATCGCTCTCGTGACGTCACTCTGCGCATGCGTGCTTCACAAAGCGATAGAACCGCGCGATCGTCGCGCTAAGTGGGCGCCCAGCATGAAAGCAGCTTATGAGCGATCTACTAATTTCATACGAGACAAATGAAAGTAAGAGACTGGCAATGCCCTATTCATTTTGCTGAGCACTACAGGTGCCACCGGAAGTGCAGCGATCGCCATTAAGAGAATGGCAGAAACCTAAGGTGGCGTATGTTCTCAATGTTATTTCAGCTATTTTTGTAGATGACTTCAAGAGGTATTAGTAAGCGTAACCTGTTTTCTGATTTTTTTAAAAAAACTTTATTGCATTAACTAACGATAACGTATAATTTTAATGACTTTCAATAGCTGATTCAATGCCTTACGAATTTTTAAAAGATCGCGTACAACTCGCAACTCCTATCGTTATTGTAATAATGGAGGCTTAGCCAGAGACAAGTGAAAGCATAGATGAAGAAAACTGAAGAAGCAAAGTTATTTCTTCATCCATGGTGAAAGTAAATGAATCTAGAGGAAGGATGAATTTCTTTTTTCAGTCTTAACTGATTTTTATTATTAATAAAGTTGATTCTTATAACGTAATCAGTCTTAATACCTAATAAATATTTTCATTTGTATTGCTAAATAAAAAGTAAATTTGAAGCCTCTTCATACAGTATTATCAATGGAGTTTCGAAAATAGCTTCAGTTACACAAAAAATTTAAATTGCTTTATTCTTTGTTGATTTTTAAATATAATAAGTCGTGATAAGACACTGCGTATATTTTCTCCACTTATTTTTTCTGTCAGTCGCTTGGTTTCATGGTGATATTGAATATTACAGTATGTGATGACAATAAGTCTAATAAGTCGAAGCACATGATCGTCAGAAGGACTCATTTCAAATGAATGGCGAGTTAAATTAGTGAAAATATTAATTTTGTTTTCGGTTATAAAATGTAATGTTTTTGCTAGGATTTTGACAGGCATATTCAATTTAATTGCTCTTTGCTCTCCTAGATTATAAAAGTCACTCCTAATGATTTTTCCTGAAATTTTGCACAGGTATACTACATCTTTCGATGGTGTGATAAGGCCTCCTTATTTTTTTTTCTCAATGAAATTAAGACTGTGGTAGCTCTGATATTGCTCTTTCAACGCTTCTTTACATTGAATGCAGATTATAGATTTAATTACAGACCTAGAAACGAATCCTGCCGAATTACAATATTTTGACAAGATTTTAATATCGGGGATTGGATAATATTGAGACGCGTCATCTGATATGGATTCATGATTATATTCATCAGAGTTATATATGAATTAATGTTTTGTGCCCTACACTCAATTTTAACCTGGTAAATTTAATGCCAATCAATTTGTCATTAATTTAATGTTTAATAAAAAATGCTGTATAATTTTGTTGCCGAAATAAAAGATGTATCCACTTTTTACGAAGAATGTCATCCTTTGGAAATCTACAGCGCAAATGTTTCGTTTTCTAATTTTTTTGTTTACTTTGAAATAGCTATTATACACGGTGTAAGAGGTTGGTGCTTATTTCTTGCGTGACAGTTTTTTTAATGTATTCATCACAATAAAAACGTTTATACCTATGTTTACTGAAATATCAGATGTTTATAGTACATTTATAAAAAAATTTAAAAGCTGCGTCACAAAATTGTTTTAAGATAATAAAAAAAATGCAATTTTAATTTTTGTTAATCTGATAATAATGGAATATTTGTAAAGGCAGGACATTTAAACTGGAAGGATATTTAAAAGTTTAATTGCTATCAATAAACAAACCTAACATACTTTATCAAATATTAACTAATTGATTTTAAAATTTTAAATTAAAAGAAAACCTGGTAACCTAAAATATTTTTGAAAAGGTACTTAAATTGTTTTGTTTTGTTGTTTTTTTAACAAAAAACGAAAAGGAAGAAATAATTTTCAGTTCAATAAAATAATCAGTTTATTAATCCAAATATTGTAATAAGCAATTATCTAATAATATAATTACTTGTGAACTAAAGTATTGGATCTTTTTTAAAAAAACGATTTGACCAATATGTATGAGAATTTCGTCTAGTTAGTTATTAGAAGGGGGATTATAATTTGTACATCTCGTACTAATCAACAATAATTTGGCCCGGGCGCGAATATATATTTCGTAAGAGCTTTAACGGAAGTAACGTAACAAAGCACGTTCGCATTGCCTGCTGGAAAGCCGTCAGCCCTTCACTGGAGGAAGAGCTTTACCGATGGAAATGTGACGACGAGGGCGCGCAAGCATGAAGATGTTGATCTGTTTAACTCCGCACATCGCATGGCAAACAAAATATACGAGGAACAAGTACTGAAGATATTTCTATTTCTTATTAGCATTTATATTTCGAGCAGATCACCACAATCATAACAAAATATTTAAAGTTTAACTTGAAATGAAGTAGGTATCACTAGGATCTCTTACCAGACACTGTGCCGTTTGTGATCGAAACATTTGAGAGATTGGAAGATGGAAAATTTCACAGCAATTTTCGATTGAAAATATCAAATAAGTGAAATTAATGGCATTGAAGTATACCAGCTCTGCAAAATGGTCTCAAAAATTTACAAAGTTGCATTGTATCTGCCATGATGACTTTAGATAAACCTTCAGGATGCCTAAGGGATAGGGGAAGAATTGGAGTACAGCCCACAGCTCTGGCTAGCACGTACAGAATTTAATTTATATTTTTTAAATACAATTACCCAATTACTTCTTAATTTTTTCTACTTCAGAAGAATGAAATATGGTGCAAGAACTTGCCTCCAATCTGGAAGATCGCCTCTTTCAGAATTTCAGGAGCATCATTATGCTTCTAAAAAGAGGCCATGAAAATGGGAGTCTTTCCTTCCAGAAAGTGACAAAAAGTACGTCAAAATCTAAGTCATTCTGTCTCATGAGGAAAATATCATTAATAGTAAATTATTAAGAGCTATAAAGGGTCATCATTGCTCATTGATTTTCTTTGTTATGAATTTATTCCTCGCTAAATTATATAAATTCAAATAAACTAAGTTAAGTAAGATGTTGATAGCCAAATTGAAAGTAATAAATAATAAAATATACCAGATTGAGATTTTTGATGGATTTTTTCTTTCTTTGTTTATATCAAACACAAAAGTCCTTTTAAGCAGGTGGTTTCCCTGATACTGCAATCTTTTGGGGTCTTTTCTTCGATGTTCAAATTTATTTTTGAAACTTAATGTTCTTTCTCAGGCGATGCTCCTTTAAATCTCATACAACTGAGGTCCCCGTTGAAGAAATTACTTATGATGTTCCTATGTTTGATGTTACTTTTTTGATGGTTTATTTTAATGGAGGAATCACAAATAAATGCTAGTTGATTGGCTTTGTAGATGATATTATTTCATCAAAATCAATGTAGTTTTAATAATATTGCATTAATAAATATAAAATAATAAGTATAATAAATAAACCTTTCAAATCTTGTTTTTGGGTTCATCATCATGATCTTACGTTGTCAGAGTTTTTAGAATTACTTGTTATTTAAATATTGTAGACTTTTTATTTGTTTTGTTTTGTTGTAATTTCTTTTTATTGAGTTTTTATGTATACTCTGTTCAACGAAAGTTTGATGTGTAGTGTCCAATTAATTTTCAAAGTAAAATTAACAATGTCTAACAATTGAAATTAGAAATTTAATTGGACATACGAGAGGCGTTCAAATTTGACCTAGACATTATTTTTTATAAAATCAGGAAACTAGAAAACACACACACACACACACACACACACCAGTTATTTCTAAAAAAATTCTCCTTCCTTCTCTACACATTTTTCCAGCGTTCTGGGAGAATCTGGATACCAGTTCTGTAGAAATTTTCAGGCTGATGTCGAAACCACGTCAGGACAGCCTTTTTCACTTCCTCATTGGAGTCGAATCTTTTCCCTCCAAGTACTCTTTCAATGGTCCAAAACGGTGATAGTCGCAAGGGGAGAGATCCGGACTGTATGGAGGATGTGGTAAGATGTCCCAATTGAGTTCCGTCAGTGTATCCATAGTCAGTTTGGCTGTGTGTGGTCTGGCAGAAAACAAACACCACTGGTAAGGAGTCTTGGTCGCTTTTTCCTTAGTGCCAGCTTCAAAATGTCACAGTAGTAGGGAAGGGGATCTTCCAGAAAATCTTCATGAACGATACCCTTAATGTCCCAGAATATAGTCGCCATCACTTTCGTTGCCGACAGTGTCATCTTGAATTTCTTGGGTCGTGGTCAGTCAGTGTGTCGTCATTCCATGCTCGCACGCTTGCTATCAGGAGTATGGTGATGTTTCCCTGTCTCGTCGGTGGTCACAACACGCCTTAGGAAACTCTCACTTTCCCTGTCATATCGCTGCAGCAGCATGTAACAGATTTCCAGCCGGGTGGTTTTGTGATCCTCGGAGAGTTGCTTAGGGACCCATCTGGCACAGATCTTGTTGAGTTTCAGCTTATTGTGGATGACTGTCTCCACACTGCCAGTGCTGATGTTCAGTATTGAAGCCGATTTTCAGACATGAATCCGCCTGTTGTCTCTTATCAGCTCATTTGTTCGTGTGATGATGCCATCATTGACAGCAGTTGCTGGCCTGGTCTTATGAGATTCATTGCCGGTGGATTCTCGCCCTACTTCAAACTTTTGGCAGCAAGCAAAGACGGATGCTCGAGACAAACATGACTCGGTGAACTGTCTTTGAAGTCTTTGACGAATTTCAGATGCTTTCACACATTCGTTGTGGAGAAACTTGATAATTATTCGTTGTTCCACTTTGGCCGACACATTGCTGTCCACCATTTTTGTTTAAACAAACATTCGGTTGTCATGGCAAACGGATGAGTGGTGCTGCATTTACATGACAGGTGGTAGTTGCCATCCCAATGATGAAAATTTAGATTTTTACAACAATGAAATTTACAAAATTTAAAGCCCAGGTCAAATTGAATGCCCAACGTATTTTTAACTTTCTTCATTGTTATAAAGTTGTTTAAATAATTGACTGTATCTGATATCTCAATATTTGGCGTGAGTAAATTATTAGGACCGATAGGCACTTATGTTTTCACAATGTGCGTCCGTCCGTCCGTCCGTCTGTCTGTTGGTGCTCTAGCGTTTGAACGCTTCCGAATTTTCGACTTCCGTTTTCGCCATTCGAAAACTGAGGGAAAACGAAAGACTGAGTTCGTTGGTGGAAAAAATCGGGGAACTACTTCCGGTTCAAAAGGTCGAAAATAATATAGGGGACCAAGTTTTTCACTGTGTCACGACCGATAGGTCTTACGTCAGTGCATCAAATGTGAAAATTAAGAGCTTTATTAATATCACTTAAACGTTACTGTTTTGCCCTAAGCACAAATGTCAAACTTAAGGGAGGGTTGCTGATTTATGCTAACATAACCTACACCAATTATAACATTATTAAATGTTAATGATATTTTATTCACAGTGCCAAATGCATTAAAGATTAACATTAAAAACCGAATCTGCTTTAATCAAAAAAATCTCAAAATCAATCAAAGAAAGATTTATTAAAAAAATATTAAGCGAAATTACTTAAGATGCTCCGCTAGCACCAAGAAATTAAATTACTAAAGTGCCATATAGTGGATTTATGATTCAAACATCATTTGAATCAGACATTGCGTTGTTTTTTTTTTATAACCAGAATCTTAAGTTAATAGAAAATTGGCTGAGTAAGACTAAATAAGTGTGTCTACAATTTGAACAGAAACAGAAACATATGGTAGAATAAAATAATAAATATTCAGATTTTAATAGACAAGAAAGTTTATAAGATTAGTTTTTCTCCAAGAACAAAACTAAATATTATAATGTTTTACAAGTTATATAGAAAATAAGTCCCCATGCTTGAATCAAGCCAAATTATCATCATAATTCTAATAAAATCAAGCATAGTATACACTAAATCAGTGTATAAGTGAAAATAGCTTTAAAACCGATTGTGTGGCCAACACAAAATAAAGTTAAACTTTAAACATTTAATGTTAAGATGGCAAAGTGTCATAACACCTAGTTATTTAGAAACTGCTATATGGATAACCAATAAGTTTTGAATGACTCATGGATTGATTCAATCATAAAACAAACATAAGAGAAGTGACATTCTCTTAAAAGTCTTAATTTCATATCAAAAAGATATGAATAAAATAGAAATAAAGATAAACAAAATGGGACTACTCAGCAATCGACTACATACAGGATGCAGATAAAATGGGATATAAGTTAATATATTAGGCCCCAAAAAACTGCTAAAAGAAGAATTTAAAATTACATATTGGCCAAGACTGAAGATAGAAGGAAAAATTGAGAAAAAAAAATTAACAATTGGATAAATTTAGAAAGGTTAAAGTGTCCAAATTAAAATTAACAAAGTCCCAGTATGCATGATGCACAACAACAGTGTGGAGGTTTACATATTTGAGTCTTGATGAGAATGATATCTGGAGAAGAGATTGCCTGGGAAACCAGAACAATCTGTATCACAGTTTATTGAAAAAATGTCCATCTCAACAGAATTGATAGGCGATGGTGAAAATTGAAAGTATGCTTACATGTCCTGATATTGATGCTATGTTATTTCTATATTACTTCATTTGGTTTGAAGATTAAGCTATGAAAAACACACTGAAGTGACAGTAAACACAAGATGGAAAACTCGCTGTTGGAACTGGAGCCGGTGGTATTGCTCCAGAGGGGCACACTTAGATCGTAAAACAGGCAGGGTGCCCAGGCGCACATGCAATAGGAATACAGGCAGCCTTTAAGGGCTGCACCGCCTATATAAACGCCTCAAAAGGAGGCCCGTCCGCTCACCGTTGGGTCATCGATGTTGAGGGGAAAGGTGAAGAGATACGAGATGTTGTTCCTATCCCGTCCAATGACCTTACAGAGACGCTGAGATGACGAATAGCGTCTCCGAAACGTAGCTGGGCCAAGCCGTGGCCACTCGAGCTGGAGGAAAGACCTAAGATGGAAGGCACCTCTCCTCCAGATGGCTGAGGCTGGCGAAGGCACACCAGCAGATCGCTGCTGACGAGCCAGCCAAAGCTCTCTGTTCATAAAGGCGATGGAAGTGGCTAGGTCCAGCTTGTACGCAGCACCGGTGGAGCAGTCCATCAGAAATCGCACTGACTGGTAGGTAAAGTCAGTCAGAAGATAGTGACGAGAGAGGCGATCCCAAATGGACTGAGCAAACGGGCACTCGTAGAAAACATGAGGAACTGTCTCACGCAACCCGCAAAACTGGCAACCAGCAGATCTGACCACTCCCCAGAGATGTAGACATTGGAGAGAGTAGAACCCATGGTGCAGCAAGCGCCATTGAAAGTTGAAGACCGCCTTCTCAAAGGCGAGAGACTTGACGGACTTCAAGATGGCTGACCATGGATATTCAGGGTGCCACCGTACGATGTCAGAAGTCGCACCCTGGTCAGACTGCTGGAAGAACCATGATTGACGAAGGTTTCCCCAGTCCTGCGGGTCAAGCTGTCGAAGGCCCAACAGGAAAGATGACAAATGGCGCCAGACTAGATGGTAAAAGTCCGGCGAACGTGAAATGATAGTCACTGGCAGCGTGGACGGAAAAGGTAGCCTGTTCACTTTCAAGAAGAAGCGCAGATGCAGAAAGAAGTTGGCCCAGATGGGGGGAGGAAGGAGGAAGGCACGAATCAAGGCGGGCATTTTGGGCGCGATTTGGGTTTTTTTTGTTTTTTTGGTTCCCCCAATCCCCCCCCCCCCCCCCATCAACGGGGATCAACAGCAGCTCCAAACAGAGGGGATGACGGGCCGCTGAATAACCCCACACACAGTCAACTATCACACTACGCACCTTCTTTAAATGAGATGGAGATGGCAAAGCAAACAGGCACTTAGACGTCAAGATCGGTAGGACGTGCGACTGGACGAACCTCGCCTTGGCAAACATCGAGGTGGTGAAACGAAAGTTCTTGCCAAGGCGAGCAATGCATTTATCAATTGACGAGAGTCCATATTAGGTGAAAAGCAGAAAACATATCCCAGCACTGTAATTTGCTCACACCATGTTATTGGGAAGGATCGAAGATAGTCCACTGTCCACTTCCCAATAGCAATACCTTTAGACTTGACGAGATTGATGGAACTTCCCGTCGAAGTGCTAAAGAGATCGAAGGATTCTTTATAGATGCCCAGGGAATACGGATCAGATGCAAATAGCACTACATCGTCCGCATAAGCCAGCGTACGGATGTTGATGGAAGCGGCTGGCAAATCGTACCCCCGGACATCTGGGTGGCGATTAAGATATTGTAAAAGTGGCTCCAAATAGAATATATATAACAGGGGAGAGATGGGACACCCCTGTCTGACGCCTTTGGACAGTTCAAAAAAAGGCGAATTGGAGCCATTAATCGCCACGCATGATGTGGCAGAAGCATACAGTGCTGAGATAATCGTAGCAAATTTCCGAAGATGAAGATTGTGAAACACTCGGGAAAGAAACACGTGATTCACCTTGTCGAAGGCCTTTTCCTGGTCAAGACTTAGGACGGCAAGAGTCTGACGGCGCACACACGCTTCCTCCATAACACACTTGATGGTGATGATGTTGTCGGACATCCTGCGAGATGGAATGGAGCACGTTTGTCCCGGATCGAAGAACTCGTCGGCAAAGCATTTGAGCCGTTGTTGGAGCACACCAGTGAAGACCTTATAGTCTGTGTTGAGTAGAGTAATAGGCCTCCACTGGGTGACAAGTTCAGGATCCGGTACCTTGGGGAGCAAGATGATTCTCCCCGTGGTAAAGTCCGGCGTAATGGAGGGAGGGTCCTTGAGGATCGAATTGAACACTTGCACCAGGAAAGGCCCAAGAAGTTTCCAAGTCGCATTGAAGAAAGAGTACGGGATTCTGTCTAATCCAGGACTGGACTGATGACGGCCATCCATCGACAGAAACTTCTTGACTTCATCTTCGGAAAAGGGACGGGTAATTGACAGGTGAGCGTCAGCAGTGAAAGGTCTAAGTGCCTCGATCCACTTCGTCGTGGCGTCGGATGGAAAGACTGGGTGGCCAAAAAATGATGAAAAATGAGAGTGGAAAGCAGACAAGATGTCAAAGTCAGTTTCCACTGTCTCATTCTCCACCACCAAACGATGACACCTCTTCTTATTGGCGCGACGCCTCTCCTCTGCGAACGCAGCTGACGACATATTCCGGACGTCAGACGCCCAGGACAGTTTGGCCCTGAGAGCTGCGCCGGCGGCCCTGCGGATCATTAGAGCGTTGATCTCGCTCTTCACCTGGCGGATGTCATCAGCATATGCCCCCTTTGGGATGGAACAGCGGAGGAGGCGCAGAATTTCTTGCAGCATGAAGAGATGGCGCCGATTGCGTCTAGCGGCGTCCAACCCAATCTTTCTGAAAAAACGACGGAGCTTTGATTTAAAGGAAAGCCACGAAGCTAGTGACGGAGGCAGGTTGTGAAGATGTCTTTCCACAAACCTAACGAACATTCCCTTGTATTTATCGTTGTCAAGCAGAGAAACGTTCAGAAACCAATTGTTCGAAGCAGAGCCCGCAGAGGAGGCAGGGAATGGAGGGTTCCAAGACCACTTGATGGCACTGTGGTCAGAAAAGGAGCATGGAATGACCTCCATGGAACCAGGAGCACCAGCGAAAGTGGCGTCTACTAGGAAAAGGTCCAACCTTGAAGACACAGAGGGCCCTTGGTGAAAGGTAGACCCACTTTGGTTGGAATTGAAAGAAGACGCCCACAGATCGAAAAGTGCATTCCGCTGGCACAACTGGTAGACACATCCAGACGAAAAGATGTTGTTCTCATCCGGATGGCAATTGAAGTCCCCAGCAACCACTGCAGGCAAGGACGAGCACAGGTAAAAGTCTAGGTCTTCAAAGAATGTCCGTTTCTCTGCTGATAAACACGGGGCGTACACATTAAGCAATCGGAATTTGAGACCAGATAGCAGGAGGTCCAAAGAAATTACCCTGCACTCACAGTCAAAGACGCAGTTCGACACCACAATGGAGGGGTTGAAGATGATGGTAGCAACCCCCTGTCCATGTGGCGAAGATGAGTTGATGAAGAACTGCGCAGATGGATATTGACTGCGAAGGCCAGGTAGGTTAGCAAGCTGTTGCGAAGCAGCAAGCTTAACCTCTTGAAGGAGTAGGATATCTGGCCTGTACAGGGCAAAGAATGATGACAAAACCGATTGCTTGAAAGACGAACCAAGGGAACGAACGTTTAGGGAAAAGACCTTCACTGCGAATTTAGGCTGACGGGGGCTGACCTGTATCTGAAGGAGTCTTGAGCCTCACAGATGACGGAGGAGGCTCAGATGTCTTCCGTCTAGGGGAGCGAGCACGTCCCGAAGAGGAAGAGGGGCTGCGATGATGACGGTCTACGCAGCTGTCTCGTTCAGATGAAGAGGACACAGGAATCTCGTCCCTCTTGCTACGATGTCGTCGGGCCTTTTTCTTGCGAGGGCTCTTAGGCGTCGCAAGAAGATCCCGCTGTGCAGACGCTGATGGCTTGGAAGTCCCAGCAGAGGAAGAAATTTTACCAGGCATAGCCGCACAGACGATTCGAAGAGGCTGCGATGCCGATGAAGGAGCAGGTGGAGGAAGAGCAGGAAACTCCTCCACATCAAGCACCGACTCGGAGCACAACGAATCGTCCAAGATGACTTCTGCAGAGTGGCAATCCTCCACTATCGGGGAAACATCAGGAGAAGGTGGACGTGTTGGAACAGTCTTTTTAACCACACGAGGCCGAGGAGGCATCTCCTTCCCAGGAGTCGTAGGAAGAGGCGACGATGGTGGGGCCGTCTTCGAATTCCTTGGTGAAGGAGGAGACGACGATGGTGGGGTCGCCTTTGACTTCCTCGGTGGAGGACGAAGCGACGATGGTGAGGTCGCCTTCGACTTCCTCGGTGGAGGACGAGGCGCTGTTGCTCTGCTCGGCTCAGGTGACTTGGCCGGTGAAGTCATCTTTGCTGGTTGCTGGGACGACATTCCTCGAGGCGATGGCGTTGGGGCTGCTGATAAAGCGTCTGACCTCTCCTGGCACTGGTGGAATTTGTGCACGGTCTCGTGGCAGGAATCACATTTCCGAAGGAGAGGACAGTCTTTCCGAACGTGGGAAGTCTTTTTGCAGTACCAGCAGCACTGCCTCTGTCCCTTGTAAGACACGGAGACTTTATCTGCGCGCATTACAACGAACTCTGGAATGTCTTTATGAAGTTTCATGTACACTACGATGTCGCCCGTCATCTGAAGAGGAGAATCCGGGTGCACGGGGTACGAGATTCTTCGCACCACCCCGTAGTCCGACATGTAGTCACGTAGATACTTCTCAGCCATCAGTGGCGATGCGCCCCGGATAAGAACTGGAACATATCCGGGTTCGGCGTAACTCAGGTGGACGGTGGTTTGCCCAACCTTGATGAAGTCCGCAGCCACAATTCGGTCTGCAACATTCTGTTGCCTGCAGAGCATCTTCGACTCTGTCGGAGAAAGCCTCTGCAGGACAGAAACAGCGGGAAAACCCGATGGAAGAACCGGAGGTATACCCGTTTTGGCATATACCTCCTTCATAAACATGCTGACGGCGAAGGGGCCATTGGCAATCATATCAACCATGCGTTCCACGGTTGATATGAAAAAGGATGAAAGTTTTGAGTTAAGGAGAGAAAAGACCTCCCCCAGGAGACACCAGGGGGAGGCAAATGCACCACACAACACACAAGTGGCTAGGATGCAGATGGAAATTCATGCTGGCATCCTGGCTGATGGTTTGGTGAGCAGTGAAAAAGTTTTCCAGTGTTGTCCAATTTAAGCTCTTGGAGCAACAATCCAATGGCTCATGGCTAGCACATGAAAACAATAGCAATGCACTCCATAAAGCATAATCATGCAAATTGTGGAACAACACCCAAGGCAAAATTAACAATAGATGAATCAAAGTGACATTGTTAGGTAAATCTTAAAGAAGATAAAAAAAAAACATTTTATACAAATAATGGAACTTATATCATTAAATCCATAGTATTTGTAAATACTCAAACCATCCCAATTCATAATATTTATTGTCAGGATCCTGTTTCTCTAAATATGATGAAAAAGACAATGCTTTAAAATTCATACATATAAATCATATTCAAAAAAAAAATGATTGACTAATAATTAAGAAGAAAGGCCTTTGAAAATTATTTAAAAGAAAAAAAAAACTTTCTTAGAAAATTTGCCCAAAAGCAATATAAATTGACAGTATAAATTTTAATGAGGGAAAACATTGATTCAGAGCCCCCCCCCAAAAAAAAAGATAAATAATATCACTCAGGAAAGCAACCAAAAAAAATAAAATCCTACAAAAAAAAATTAAACTCAAATATTAAGTTGGCAAAGAATCAATAAAAGATTGAGATGACAAATGTGATGTGAAAAATTTCATTTTGAGCATCACAACTGTACAATTCCATGTATAAATGGCCTGTGTACTGCCAAATGCTGTTCTCTCTTTGGCATTCCATATCTAAAGCAGACAAAAGGCTTGTGAATTAAGTGAAAACACGTGATGGTCTTCCTTGATGGTCAATATCAGTCAGAACTGGTTCAAGGGTATGTGGTTTTAGTGGTACCATTATGGTCCACTGGAAACTTTCAATGCTAACATATGGCATGTATTATATCAAACAGCTTGGAATAACATGTCATAGTTGAATATTAATGTAAAATAGAAGTCGAAATAGTTTCAAATGTATGTGGTTTCATGGGACCATTATGGTTCAGTGGAAACTTTCAAAGCTCAGGTTTGGCATGTAATATATCAAACAACTTGGAATGATGTGCCAGGAATGAATATAACGTAAAATTAATGATAATCGAAATTAGTTCACAGGTACCTGGTTTCGTGGAACCATTATGGTTCATTAGAACTTTCAATGCTAAAATATGGCATGTAATACATTATGCCAAACAACTTGGAATGACGTGTCATGAATGAATATAACGTAAAATTAATGATAATCGAAACTGGTTCCATGATTGGTGTTTTAATGATACCATTATGAAACCATTGGAAGCTTTCAATGCTAAGATATGGCATGTAATTACTTACGCCTTATATTATCAATAGTTAGTTTGTGTTAAGCAATTTTAACAATAGCTAGTAGCTAATCATTCCTTCTACGGTACATGCTTACGTAGAAAAGCGTTGGCAATAGTTTATGAAGAAAGAATTGACCCTTACGCAGAAGGCTTTAACAATTAACGCTTATTTCATTAAATAGGAATGGTTACAAATTAAAGGATTCGTTTATGTTCTAATCTATATAGAATTGCTACTTTCTCCATTTAACTTTTCAAATAGTTTTATTCAGTTTGAACTATACATTTCCCTTAGATGTACCGGTTTCTTAGCAACCAGAGGCTTCCTTAGCAACCTCATCTAATTCTTAACAACGAAAGGCTTCTATAGAAATCAAATGCTTTTCTTTTCATTCTCAAATGCTTTAAAATCCTATCGATCCTGGGCATTTTGGTTGCCTGACTTGTTTTCTTTGGATTTTATGAATAAAGTTTCCATGTTTAAAAATCGCGCGCGGCAAGAAACAAGGTGCTCATAGCTGGGGTTCTATTGCCTGTAGAAACAAGGGATCAAGTGATTTTTTTGGATAGGCCTTGGGCCAGCGATCATTTGTATGCCCATCGGAATGATTGGCATACTGTAACTATGATACACTGCAGGGTTAAAGTTTGAACAGGGAGCCATGCCTCCAACGTAGGCAAATTGACCAAATCGGTTGTCTAGGATGGGGCTTAGGGGGCTTATGGGCGGTTCCTGAGACATGATTTTTATACCAAGCCGGCCATTTCTATGCTTTAAATGCTTGGCAAACAATTCTCTTTTTTACTATACATTCTTATGGCATTAACCTGAAAGGCGTTTTTTTTTCGTTCAGAAATCTTTATCCGTTGCCCTTAAGGTAAAAGACCCTAATCAAAAAGGGGGTACTAGCTCCCTCATTCCACCTTCCTCAGCACCTTTAAAAATTTTCCCAAAAGATTTTGGTATGCGAACAAATTCGCTCTTTTTTTACACAGACAGAAAGAGGGAGCAAGGGAGAGGAGACATTGACAGGATTGCTGGTGAGAGATAAAGAGACAGTGATAGTAGCAAAAGAAATGGCCTTGAGAGAACAGATGGTGGTAATGGGAAAAACTGAAGGAAAGTGTTAATGACAAGAGAGAGGGAGACACTGACAATGGCTGTGAGAGAGAAGACAGTGACAGCGGAAAAGAGTGAAGGAAACAGTGGAAGTGGGAAAGGGTGGAGCCAGTGGTAGTGAGAAGAGAGAGGGAGATAGTGACAGTAATTGAGAGAGAGGAGACAGTGACAGTGGGAAAGAGTAAAGGAGCCAGTTGATTAATCTCTAATTTACATTTTGTCTTTTTGCAAGATAGAATATTTTATTTTTATTACAGCGATTTGCTAATTAATGCTTTCTGTAATTAGTGCAATTGCTCGTTCATGTTTGTTTACTCTTGTACTTACGGTTCTTTTTGTTTGTCCAGTCTAAATTTTTACAATTTTGACATGGAATTTCTAAATCACATTATTTTGCCAGAATATTATATAATTTAAATAATTTGAATCTCTATAATATAAAGAAAAATAATTAATAACACAGAAAATCAATGAACTATTAATAACAGTTTAAATCGTTGTCTTCATAAAAAAAATTCCTAATATTGAAACAGAATTTTCATTATCAATGTTTATTAAATTTCCATTATGAGAAGGCATGATGAGCTTATACAAAAAATTTTTGTTTTTTAATGCATTATTCATGATTAATAGAAATTACCTTGAGTAAATCGTGACCAATCCTTTTATTCATCATTTTAAATTTCCAAAGTTTTAATACATGCAAATAATAATACCTTGACATCCCCTTGTATGTAACATTCTAAAATATTGGCATTTGTACCAGATGATTTCAAATTTGTTCCTAAATAAATTATCTTTAAGAAATTTATTTTTTTTGTCTCTGTTTATATACATTTTGTTTCATATTTTTATTTTTTCCCAAATCTATTAATCGCCGTCATAAAGCGGTCCCTCTAACACTATGACCTAAACGGACGTGGTGTGTTCCCTCCTCTACTCCACTGAAGGTTGGTGGCTTTCCAGCAATGCGAGCGTGCTTTGCTACGTTACTTCCCTCCTCTCTCCGGTATGTTCTTACTTTCATTTGTCTCTGGCCCGGGCAGCTTGAGCATGATGGGAATGGTCATGTGATCAAAGGAAGGAAAGGATGCAGGCGCGCTTCACTATTTGTATGCTGAGCTCAACGATATAAAATGAGCTTATTTTATATCGTTGCCTGAGCTTAAGTGCGGATAAAGATTATCTTATCATTCAGCATGAACTATTTAAAATATAATTCTTTCACAACATAGTGTAAAAGAAGCATGGATTGCTAATATATTCTTCAAGTAGGCATACAAATTTTTTTTTTCTGTTCATCTAAGTCACTGATGACATTTATAAGCGATCCTTCATTTTTAGATCATGTTCAAGTGATAGCGACACCCAAATTTGACGAAAATTATTTGCATTAAATGAATTGTTCATTCTAAAAGTTCGAATAACATTTTAGAAGATCCAGAATAATAGAAATTACAATCGCATTCACTTAAAACATACTGTAGTTAAATTAAAAGTGAATAAATATCGAAGCATTAGGTCCAGTGAAGTAAGCCTAACTATAAGTATGTTGAATGAATTATCTGCTATTTGCATATTACTAATATTTATAATTAAGACAAATGTTCACACATAAATAGTAATAAGCCAAATATGGAGTTAGCCTATATCCGTTGTAGTTTTTTCAAACATTTCTAATTCAGGATGCTCTCACAGGCGAAACATTTGTACTGCTAAATGCTTGAACTAGAATTCAAAACAACTACAAATCAAACATGTATTTATTAATTGTAATAATATAAATATTTTAAAAAACATACAATATGTCTAAAAACAATAGAAAAGACCTACAAGATTTAGAAAACAATAAAAAAACTCAAAACGTTTATCGATGTTTTCCTTTAATTTGCTAACGAGCTTAATTTGCTAATGTTTTTCGTTGTTTTTATAGTTCTTTTTTATAGTGCCGAAGAATTAGTTTGTTTTTAATTAATCTGTTTTAAAATCATTGTCTTTTAAATCAATAACGTGGTTTAAGTAATTTTATATTTAAAAATTAACATTAAAAAAAAATATGTTTTCTTTTAAAAAATTTATGATGAAAATGTATGTTAAACTATACCGGGTGGGCAAGAAATAACGTGAGGTGTTCAGAGCTCGCTAGCGGGAATTCTATTAGGCCAAATGCAGTACATTTTGGTGTATATACTTAGTGGAACGTGCAGTTTCGATTTCTGCAAGAAAAAATTAGTACCAAAAGTCGCCATAGGGGGCGCTTATTTCAAGAAAACAATGAATACATTTGCATAAGCGCCATCCGTGTTGAGCAATCATGACAATAAAAGGCAAGGGTGAGGAGGATTTCCCATCATTCACGAACGAATGGCCTGACGATGACGCTTACTCTGCCTGTCCGGGCGTTATTAGTCAAGTTGTTTTATCAGAAGAGCGACAATCCAAGTGCTGCCCTTCGTGAGTTCCGGCGATTGAAAACGTTACGAAGAGGACCGATGAGCATAACTAACTTACAGAAAATGATTGAACGATTTGAATCTACCGGAATTCTAGGAGTGCAATCAGGCCGGGGACGCAAACGAATCAGGCAGCAACACGTTGAAGAAGTTGCAACTGCTGTTGTGGAACAGGAGATGACTACTGTGCAGGGTACCAGCAGTGCACACGCAATAGCACGCCAAACAAATATCCCATTTTCGACGGTGAGGAAAATATTGCATAAGATATTGAAATTTTATCCCTATAAACTCACACCTGTTCAACAATTGCTTCCTGGAGATGAACGTACCCGAACTGACTTTTCGTTGAGATTTTTAGCACGTATGGAAGTGGATGATGCATGGCCATGGCAAATTTTATGGAGTGATATGGCACATTTTTATTTGAATGGTGATATCAATAACCACAACTGCCGTATTTGGGTTGCATCAAATCCACAAGTGTGTCTGCCAACTCCTATGCATTCACTGAAACTAACAGTAAGGTGCGGCTTTACTGCTTCTTTCATCATCGGCCCGTACTTTTTTGAAGAAATCCGTCCCCGTGGTGACTTGTTCCGTCAATTCTGCCAGGTATGCCGATATGCTTGAGAATTTTGTGATACCACGATTGCAGGAAAAGGGTTGTCTGGATTCTACCATTTTTATGCAGGATGGTGCGCCACCGCACATCGGAAGTCAGGTGCAGCAGATCTTGCGAGAACGTTTTTCAGACAACAGAATAATTAGTCGTGCATTTCCCATGGTATGGCCACCCAGGTCGCCCGATCTCAACCCTTGTGATTTTTGGTTATGGGGATATTTGAAAAGCCTTGTGTATCAAGCACATGTTCCTGACCTCTCAACCTTAAAGGATCAAATAACGTTACATATCAGACTAATTAATGCAGATATGCTGCGAGCTGCCGTAGAAAATGTCGTGTACCGCATGCAACTATTGAAACAGCACACTGGAGGTCATATTGAAACACATTTGTAATTAAAAATAAAACATTGTTTATTGTTGCTACTAAAGTTGGTTTGTACGGTATTTGTAGGGGGGGG
>JAHWFO010116803.1:527703-538612 GCA_023313115.1 Rhysida immarginata
TTTTTTTTTTTTTTTTGCAGAAATCGAAACTGCATGTTTCACTATGTATATACACCAAAATGTACTGCATTTGGCCTAATAGAATTCCCGCTAGCAAGCTCTGAACACCTCACGTTATTTCTTGCCCACCCGGTACATTTTCAACATAAATTTTCACATAAACTATGTGGAACAACTAAAAAAACCACATTGTTCGAATTGTGATTGTGAAGAAAACGTATTTTAGGTATATGAAATAAATAGTTTTATTTGGATTTGAAAATCGGTATGCAAATTTCAGGGACAAATTGTGATTGTAGAGAATGCGTATTTTAGTTATATTAAATAAACTGTGCAGACCTTCAGAAGCAAACAAACTGCATAAAGTGTTCAAGCTACGTTTCTCACATAGTTTATACAGTGCTGATCGAATAACCGCGTACGGTGGCAAAGCAGATGAATATAAGTCCATTATATGGATGTTCCGTTCTATCCCTATACACTTGTGACATAAACAGGTTAGCAAAATCTTATATGTAGAATCGTTCGAAGCGAAACTTGAATCTCGGCGACGAAATTTCCCGAGGTTCTCGCGGCAGGTTCTCGCCGAGGTTCTCGCGGCCGTGTTCTCGAGAGAAGGAATGGAAGACCCCACGCCAAATTTCAATTTTCCGAGGCATTTTTCTTAACAAAATATTAGGATAAATCGAAAACTTCTTAATGATATATACTTTATTAACCTCGATTAATGTTATGATACAAAAAAAATAAAGTCAAATTATTCCGTGGTGTTTACCTTTAAATTTTCTTTTATTATTTTTATATAGTTTTTACTTTATTTCGTATTTAATTACATCTCAAGTAATGTAATAGACTCTCTTTGGCGTTAACTTAGAGCTCGCTACTAACGAATTTTCAAGAAGAAGCTCAAAGTTCATGGAGATATAATGTATCGTTTGTCGGATGATGATCTGAGCTTCGTGCGATTCGAATCATACGCTTCCCGCCCTATCCGGAGCACAGATCCTTAATACTAAATTGTTAGTATTAATTATTTCTGATCGGGAGCTAGAAACTTTAGCTTCATTTTATAATGGAGTTCCACTACCATATACTTATACATACCTTGCTAATCACGCAAAAAAAAAAAAACAATTTTGTAAAAAAAGTATAGCTTAGGCCTATCTCATCTTCAACTTTTCAATTATATTTACTGACCTGTGATTCTGCCCAAACCCTGGATCCTTTCTCCTGCATAGCCGGCAATGTGAGCACCCAGACTGTGACCTATAATATGAAACGATTCCGCACTCACTGAGAACGAGGCCTAAATGCGATAAATGAAATTTTACCATTAGCGAAAACAGCAATTAAAATATATGCGATTAAATCAAAAGCGTTTAATGCACTTTGTTTCCTCATAATGCAAAGTTTTTTTATAATTCATTCGGGATTTCCGAATGTTGTTTTAAAAAAGCCATAACACTCACACCAAATATAGAGTCCTACAGGGAAATATGAAGATTTTTAAAAGCATAGTACAAGGAATTTAAAGCGCATTGAGGAATTTAAATATGAAAATATGAATGGGTAAATGTATTCGATAGCATGTATGGGGGAGTGCATTCGATTTTGTATGCGTATGTTTGAATGAGAATTAAGTGAGATGTATGAATAATCGCAAGTTTGTGAATGAGTGAATAGTGTATAAGATAGTGAGGTATGTAAGTGGGTGTGTGAGAATAAAGCGTGAAACCATTAAACATAATATTTATGTAGGAATTATACAAATTAACAAAATTCTAGGGTGCGTTAAGCAGAGAAACTACTTACAAATAGTATTTGGCAATGAGATAAGTCAACATCATCTAAATTCTCTCCAACGAAAATTTGACGGAGGGTGTCTATACTCTGTCCAACAAAAGTTGGAGTGGGCGTGTTCAGTTAAACTTCCTATTTAACTTGTTAGACATTGTTGATTCTACTTTGGCAACAATGTCTAACAATTGAAATAGGAAGTTTAACTGGACACGCCCACTCCAACTTTCGTTGGGTAGAGTATAGTTACTTTCAGCTTTCAATTGTTTAGGCATGGTTGCAAGAAAAAATTAACAGTGCCTAACAACTGATATTGGAAATTTAAATGGACACACCCTTTCAAACTTTCGTTGAATAGAGTATTGGCCTATAGATGTCGTCACTAACCGACAACATGGTGGATGAAAGAGTGATCGACACCGTTGTAAATGTTCGAAATTTCGGAAAATTATATATCGAATGTTTGTAAATATCGATATTCCATTCATCGGGAAAAACATACTCTGTATAAAGTTTCATTCACTTATAGACATATGGCTGCATAGGTTGCGTGATCACCCATTCCCAGCTTTCACAAAGAACACCAGATGGCAGGTCAGTGGATGGCGCTTTTCAATAGATAAAAAGGTAAAATTTAGGGCTTATTATTAGTGATAGAAATACGATTAACAATCGCCCAATCTAAGTGATGTAACAATAAATGACGTTTCAGGGCGCTGGCCTTTATTATTATTATTATTATTATTATTATTATTATTATTACCACCCTTATATTAACTCACTCTTGGATCTTGTGAGATGGTACGGAACCTTTCAGTGGAATTTTGAAGAACTTTCGCTTTTCCATTCGCTCTTAAATTTTATATACAGGTTTGCTCCTGATGACAACACATTTTAGCAAGTTTTTCTTTCCAATTTCGGGTTCTTTTCCCCCAAAAAGAATTTAAATAGATCCATTTTTCCTGCAAGTCTATGGAGTTTTGTTTGCGTGGAGCAGTTACTGACGTCAGAATTTGTTTTGCCAATAAGATTGTTTTTTCTAAGTGATAAAACTTAAACTTTCATATTGAGATTAAGGGTTGTAAAAAATGCTTCATTTTTCTCTTTACTTATTTATCTAGGTGGTGTTGGTTTACATTGTTATATACATATTGAAAAATCAAACCATGGACTTCGTACGAAGAGACGTCACTTCCTCAGTGATTCGCCATCTTGGTTCCACAGCCGTTGCTAGGAAGAGTTTAAATCATTTTCTCCTTTTGAAATTAATTTTGGGTCGTCATAAAAAACTTAGCGATAAAATATGGTTTTATTGCAGACATTCTGATCGCTTATGTAGCCAAACTAGTCTCAGAATCAGTATATCTAATGCTTAGCAACGACATGTGTGGAACCAAGATGGCGCGTTGCCAAGGGGTGGAGTCACTCGTGCGAAGTCCATAAAGGAGAACATGCGAGTTCGTCACGGAAGCAGTTTTGCATTGTTGGTGCTGGCTTGAACACCTCCTAGACAGAAGGCCTGATAACGGAAGGGTCATATATTGTTACATCATAATTAGTCGACCATTGTTATTTCTATTTCTACCAATAATAAGCCCTTTATTCTTTTAACTCCCTTTTAAAATAAAAGATTCTATGCAAAAAAAATTTAATACTTTATGTATTAATTTTATTTTGTTTGCAATTTATTTTGTTTATCTCAGTTGGTAACAAAAGGGAGCTTAAACAGCGCCATGGCAAAATTGAGAAATGCTAAAAGTAACAGTGGAAAATTATTCAGTAAAACAGGTCTGTAATAATCATTGATATATATTACTACTGGATAGCTGACTAAATAGCGAATGTTTCTGGCAAAAAATACCAAGTCCTCTAAGATTATCGAGTAGTTGTGTCATGCCTGTCCAGTAACAACGATAAGCTTTGTATGCTAATTTTACGAACTTTGGAAAGTTTTCTTTATATAATTGTAATTGAAAAAAAAGATAAAATATGCTACGTGGAGAAAATTATGCATTTTTTTTAGAATTTCACTGAATCTCATTGCAATCGCCTCCTCAAAGGTCATCGGTTAGTTGTGTCAGATAACAATGGCAAACTCTTTGTTGTGTCAGATAACAATGGCCAATTTCAGGCAGAATCTTTTTCATGCAAACTCGCCTTGAGTGAGCCATCCAATAGTATTAAATATCAATGGTAATAATAAAGGAGGTCATGGTCTAGGTGTTGGCTTAAAGCAGAAGCCGGAACTGAAAAGTCACCTGACCATTGTTGACTTTAAATCTTGAAGCAACAATTTTTATTTAAATCTTTTCTACAGAGATACATTTCATCAATCAATCGCAAACTATAAATAAAGGAGAACATTTGAGTTCGTCACACGAAACAATTGGAATGGAATGTGCGAGCTTTGCAGCAATATGAAATGAATTTGAAATTATGGTCTGTACAATAAAAGATAAAAACTGGGCGTGGTGCCAGAATGTGCTATTAGCCAATCAGAATCCTAGCTGAGCGCTCTGCCAGGCTTCTGATTGGCTAATAGCACATTCTGGCACCATGCCAGTTTTTTCTTTTATTGCACAGAGTATAATTATCATGCAAACTGCGCGCGGATAAAATCTTGTGAATGAATAATCCAACTCAGATCATCTGATTGATATGGTATATCTCTGAATGTATATATGGTCCAATTTTGAATTTTTTTTTCAAATTTATGATTCTAATTCAGTCTATTGTATGCAGATACATACGTCACATCAGTATCGGCTGTTTTATATTGAGATATTGAATATCGATTATTGATGGTTATGGTTTCCGATAGTATCCGTCGGAATACTGACCACTGGTTAGTACAAAAATTTATTCATTTTATGTTTATTATAGTCGGTGATAAAAGTATGGGAACTCTATTCTCTTGTTTGTTTAAAAAAACGCCCTATGGTATATTTATTATTTTTTTCTAGATATTGTAAAACTTAATTTGAAATTTAAATGTATAGCTAAAGAAGAAATTATCTCATTAATGTATTTAAAACCTGAAAGTTTAAAAAAAAAAAAACAAAAAAAAACACCGCGACAAAGTATAGGAACTTTCTGAAAATCTTTTGTTTTATGCCAAAAATGACTCTCACTTATATAAAATAGCTGCATCTGGAGCAAACCATTCTAATAGAGAGGATTTTCAATATTTGATGATTAGTGCTTAGAGAACAACATGCCAAGAGGCTCAGCTCTATCTGCATTTGAAAAGGAGCAGATTTCTGCTTTTCACAAAGATGGGAAAGGAGTTTCAAAAATTGCCTCACTAATACATCGAAATAAGTATGTCGTTAGGTCGAGCTGCATCAAATTCTGAAAGCACAGCCAAAGATTTGAAACGGTAAGTTGGACTGGACTGTAGTGTACGAACTGTTCAACGTCTTCTACAGAACCCTTCCCCCAAATTGTTCGCAAAAAACTGTACCAAATACCAGCCTTGAAACCACGACATAATGTAACGTTTAGAGGGGGGGGGGTATGAGGTCTTACTGGTCTAATTAAGAATTTAGAATGAAAGCCTAATTGATAATTATTCTAATGATGTATAATTTAGAGTAAATAATATGATCTCCCTTACATAACTAATACGTCCCACACAAGCAAAGCCAATGGAAACTAGCAAGTGACAATAAACTAACAATCATCAAACAATAAATAAAACCTTACAAGCATTCCAAGGAGGAGCTTTAGCAGTGAAACAGAAATACATTTCTTAAAAAAAAATTACCCCCCCCCCCCTTCTCGAGTAGTGTAAGGCACGTAGCAGATCCTGTAGTCATCTATTTTTACCCCTTTATCGTACTTTTTACCTTTCCCAAAGTTTTTTAATCAAAAAATTAATTTTCTTGGACGTAATATGTAGAAAATTTAATAAAACTCGTATTTTCTTTCCTTTCTCAACATTTCCGAACGTATGATATATCACATGCCATATGTTGCCATAGTTCTAAAGACCAAATGACTGCCGCTCCCGCAAATCCGACCCCAATGGAACAACTGGGCCTAAACTTCATAGTAATGTAGATCTTCCCGAGAGGAATCTGGATACTGAATTTCACGCCTTTACGTACCTAAATAGCACCGATATGTTGTGCTCTCTGAACCCCCGTAATTCCGACCCCAGTGTACCAATCACAAACAAAATTGTGCAGATGGACATGTCCATAGGAAGCTACATTCCGAATTTCAACCTTCTACGTCAAAAAATGTAGAAATTATGAAGGGGACGGACTGACATTATAAAATCAATAAGTAGCTCCATTCTTCCGCTACTTAATAGTATACTAGGTTATGAGCACCTGAGCAATCGTGCGTCGACAAAGCGATTTCACGTGCTCGCGCCGATGTCTGTAATGCTTAAAAGATGAGCAGAAAATAATGTATTCCTTCTTGACAAATCGATTGTTATATGAAGTGCCATTATCTTGGTATTCTTTACACTCAGGTTTAGCACGTGAATTCTACTTGGAGGGGTCCACGAAAATTCTAAAAAGTTGATACGGCCGAGCTAAAACTTTGAAAATTAATCCGTTTTCAAGTTATCGTGCAAACGGCGGACGGACGGATAAACGTACAAACCAAGGGCGCATTCTTCTAAGTAGCTTTTCTGCTAAAGCTCCTAATGAAGGAGAACATGTGAGTTAGTCACGGAAATAGTTTTGCATTGTTGTTGCACGTTTAAGAATTTTTGGCGCTGGTTTGAAGCACACGCCGGAACTGAAAAGTCACCTGAGCATTGTTGTCTCAGCAACAATTTTTATGAAACTATAAATAAAGGAGAAGATGTAGTTCGTCGCAAGAAACAATTTGAATGTGCGAGCTTTGCTATAATATGAATTGAATTTGAAACTAAAGTCTGTCTTTATGAAAAAAGCTGCAAAGCAGTATGGGAAAGCTACGTTACTAATTGTCATCTCATTCAGATCAACGCGCAGCCAATAAAAAAGAAACTGAAACCACAGGAGCTAAAATGAAACTGAAACAGTGCTTCTGTTTTTGAGCACTACGCCAGGGAAGAGGCAGAACGGGAAGCGAAGTTCGTAACTGATTCAATGCTATTTAAAGGCGCATTCTCCATCGCGCACGATCTGCGCAATATGGGCGCACTGGCTGTTCCGCATCGCTCCGTGCGTTTCGTGCACCTTGTTATTTATTGCCAGTGCATTTAGTTATCGTGCGTTTGGTGCGTTTCGTGCGCGCACGAAGCAACACTAGCCAGAGGCCAGGATTGCTCAGTGTATTGAAGATGGCAGAGGAGCAATGAGGAAACCGAAACACAAGTATCAAAATTGAAACAGCGAATGTAGACGGAGAAACTGCAGAGAAGCTTAAATCAGGTTATTCGATTTCCTCCATAACACTTTCAAGCAAATCATCGTCATTGCTACTTTCGTCGCCAGCATTTATAATATTCGTTGCAGGATAAAATTCGTCCACCTTACTTTATGGAGGAGGGCCTATTTTATAGACAAACCAACTGTTTGCATGGTATTAAGCATTGACATAGTATCGAAACTTTTCTATAGGGAGTGCAAGTGACTACGTCACAGCTGACGTCATTTGCGCGATGAACGGGCCGAGAGCCTAGGAAATGGGATCGCTGGTTCCAAACATTGGAACCACGCAATATACGTACTAGTAACGTTGAAACGGGCGGCCAGTAAAAATGACATCTCTTAAATTATTATGTTAATTTGTGTAATTGATACTATTATTAAGACATTTAATCCCATTATATAATTTATACATTAATATTAGAACGCTTTTTAATCACTTAGCAAAAGAATGCCATCGTTCGCGAATCTTTCTTTCTTTGGGAAAACGATAGATGTCTAAATCGCTGTTTTGGCTCCTTCTTGAGCAGTGAGGAACTAAACAATTTCACATCTTAAATGTGTTATAAACACTGTGCTTATACAAAGCGATTTTATTCCATCCCTACGTTGGAACCATGTTAAATCCCGAAGCGAGAAGACTTGTTTGGAACCAAATCGAGTCACGTGACTGAAGAATTCCAAGGACTGACGTCACACTTGCACTCCCTATTACGGTTCGCCATTTGCAAAAATCGCGGGTTTATCGTTAACGCTCTGTTCTTCTTGGGCTGCCTAAACTCCATGCACGATTCACACTGATCACGTGACTCACTCTCACGATTGTGCGTTTCGTGCGCGATGGAGAAGGCACCTTAAGTGTTAATAAAAACAGCGCCACTGATCTGCAACGTCTGGGACATGAGTTAATGGGCTGTTACGTCAACCCCCTCCATAACGTGACTGGTGGATGTTCCAGGGAAGAAGGAGGCTGTTCTCCCTCCTCCCTGGCTGTTCTCTCCATTCTATTTTCACTTTCCTCTTTGAATTATCTTCTTTAAATCCCTGCTTTCCGATTGGAATTTCTGCATGTTTTTGTTCCACAATACCTTGCTAAATGCCAATGCCATCAATAAATATTAGATAAACAGCACATATTCACTTGCATTCACAATAGAGATGTATTACATCTCCATCGTACTTGTACTGACAGCAATTGCAGGCAGGCAGTTAGTCGCTTCCATATCGAAAGTAAAAGTGCTCTTCATATCTGGTTTAGAGTTAAAGCAGATACTTTCTTTAACGATCTCTGGGTTTAAGGTTAAAGGGACTTGTTTTATGTACCGAACGTTAGGATCGCTAGGTGTATCTTTATTTCAACAAAAGAGCATCACTTCGCTTTCCGGTCTCCATCTTCCCTGACTACGCTTGCGCAGTCGGAGACTAGTTTACCTGAAGGAGGTGAAAAAAGTAGTGATGTGCTTTCCCATACTGCCCTGCAGCTTTTTTTCATATAGTGAGACAGAGTATAATTATCGCGCAAACAGCGCGCGGATAAAATATTGTTTAACAATAACAACAATATGGTTTATTAATGATGGGTGATAAATTACAATTAATAAATGATGTAAAGAATGAAAAATTTAGTCTCTAATTTAGTATCTGAATCAATTTCAAAACATACCAATATGTTATTTGATCTATGTCAAGAATCAATTTTGATTATGCAATAAATTTTAAAGTTCTTATAAATATATCAATGAAAATGGTCCTTCCAAAGTTATTTCAAAGTAATAACTAATTCTTTAGAGTTTAAGTTAATATTTAAACTGATACAACACTATCAGTTTTCACATTGGTTTTCTAAAATTTAACTTAATTATGTAACCAATTTAACATATTAACAAATAAACAATGGTCGATTAACTAAAGTGAGTGTACTAAAATTTTTGTATTTTATCTTTAATCCAAATTTTCCGCTAGATGTTTCTGAATGAATCTAAGTGTATAACTAAATGTATAATAAATGTATAACTTCACAACATAATGTAGTTAACAATATGAAAAAGGATGCATTAAATGAGTATAGGCAATAAATGTCTGAAAGTGAGAGATCCAACTTCTCTGTAATTAGGTGAGTCTGAGTAAAATAACAAACAAGTGTGTTCGAGTTAACCATAATGTATCTAATTGAAAAAGTGTACATGTGTAAAACAATGTGTACATGCATGAAACAAGACCGTAAGACATGGAATCATCGGTTGTTCTCTCCGCGGTCCTCTGCTGGTCGTCCCGATGATGTGATGTTAGGGCGGCGGCAGCTCTTGCTTCTCGTATTCGTCAGGTACGTATTTACATCTTACTTGTTAGCCCATCTCCTGGTTCGTGCATAGGGTACTTTTCCTACCATATCCGCTGACCCGTTTTTTAATGAACGACCTAATATTTCATATTTTTCTCCTATCATTTATATAAAATCAGCGACGGTGGACTTTGTTACAACAAAGAAAATATCCAACAATGGGTTATTTCCCGATAATACAATCGGGTGGGTTCGCTTCTAGTACAGTCGTCAAAGGGAAATAGTCCACACTTGAATTTTATTGAAGTTTTACCGTTTCAATATTAATTTATTTTTAATAATTTAATATTACATTTAGAGTTAACATTATTGAGATTATTAAATTTAAATAATTATAACTAAAAAAGTTATTAAAACAACACATTAGCATGAAATGTAATATTAAGTATTAAACTCGTGTGGATTATTTCCTTTGGCTGACTGTACAATGACGTCTTAAAGAGCTAATGTTCGATGTACCATCTATTGTACTGTACCCTCATGTCATTACAATTGTTGAAATGGGAATTCAAGAAATCAAAGTTATGGCCAGCTTTTAGTGTCAAATACTCCACTGAGCGACGATTCGATGAATTCCCCCCCCCCCTCCCTCCCCCCTTTGCTGGAGTACGTGGCTAACGAGACAGCTGGAACAGAGCTGACAAAGCCCCCGACTAGCTGGCTTTGGCGCTGATAAAATTAAAAATTCATTTAATTAACAAAAAAGAATTAAGCTTTTCTAATGTTTTATTTTATATACTTTGTTCAGATAATTAAAAAGGTCACCCAAAATGAATAATTATAAATGTTCACAAGTTTAAAATTCAATATTCTACACGGCAAAAAAACAAAAAAAAAATACATAACAATTTTTTATAAATAAAATATTTAAAATAGAATCTTCTATGGAATCAAGAAAAGGATTCAAATTAAAAATATCTTCACATTATATAATTAATTAATCCTTAAAATGTGTAATTAAAAATTTAATTTTCAAATTACATCAATTTTTTTTTATCAAAACTATCAAACTTAAAAATCGTGGAATTACAGTCATGGAATAAATATAAATTTTTATACGCTTGTGTGTTCCTCTAGCTTACTATATCATTTAGATTTATTATGAATTTGTTTTTGATAAAAACATTTTGATGCAGTTTAAATAAAGATTTTAGTTGCACATTTTAGATTCATTGTTTTACTCACGTTGTATTGCACTGTATATACACTACTGTTTATAAAAATCGCAACACCCTGATGGAATGGTCTAATCCATATGCAATTTGCAATATTTGCATAAAATGGGTCAGAGTATAAATGATTAGATTTTCAGAGTAATTGCTTGAAAGAACACCATGCCTCGACGACGACGGAGGGTACCATATCAACAGCTGACAGACTTTGAAAGAGGACGCATAAT
>JAHWFO010116803.1:539012-550272 GCA_023313115.1 Rhysida immarginata
TGTGGGACAGGGTTGCTCATCGATTGGCTCGTCAGACTCCTGCAGCAACAACTGTGGATGAACTGTATACCCGTGTAGACAGAGCATGGCAGGACATTCCCCAGGCCCTTATTCAGAGCTTGTTTGACTCAATGCCACGACGTTTAGAGGCTGTAATTGCATCCCACGGTGGTTTCACCCGATACTAATGTGACAATAAAACGCATTGTATTGACCTGAAAATCTAATGGTTTCTTTTCTGACCCATGATATGCAAATGCTCCAAATTTAATGCAGATTGGGCTATTCCATCAGGGTGTTGCGATTTTTATAAACAGTAGTGTAGTTACTCCTCTTTACAATAAAAGGGTTTTTTTTAATTCCAATAAACTAACTTAACTTTCGTCCTAATACAAAACCCCTTGTGAGGTGGAATTTTTTTAAATAACTAAATATTTACACATTTTAATTATATATTTCTAAAGTATTTGTATTGGTTTCTGATCGAATCCAAATTTTCTATACATTTTATAAATATTTTAATATTTTGTATAACATATCAATTTTGTTATTTCTTAAAAAATTAGAATATTGATTAGTGAAATAATGCGTTTTAAAGCTTCAACTGATGCTATATTTTACTAATATTTATAACCAATACTATCTCAATGTCTCTTTTTGGTTAATTGAATTTTAAATTTGTAAGTCTGAATAATGTCGCATCTGACTGTGTCGAGCCTATGGACACCGATTTTCTTATCCTCTGATTTTTAGCTCCGACTCGAAGGCTCGACTGATGACGCGACTACAAATCGTCAGTCGCAGTAGTTTGAATCGTTCAAACTTTTCTAGGTCCGATCCTACGATTTCGGTAACGATTTCGGTATTGGAACGATGTATTTGGAACTGTGAAGGGAACCCATCTGTGAATGCTTACATGACGATAAAAATGTGTTTCCACGCTAAAACTTTTCGTAACTCGCAAAATGTTTATAATCAATGAATGTTGAAGAAAAATTTAAGTCATATAATTTATACTAGCTGATATACCCGGCGTTGCTCGGGCTCTTTTTTGATGAAAGTTTTCTATATTTGAATGGAAATAAGGTGCGTTGCAAAAATATAAAAATACCACTGATTTGCTAGATAACATTTATTCAAAGCATAATTTTTGTTTGGAAAAATGAAAACTGCTATGTCACATGTCTAACATAAGAAAAACAAATAAACAAATGCATCAATTTCGTAATGCAAGTACATAAAAAAATAACTTATAAAAAAAACTATAGTGATCCAAAACATACAAGGTCACAAGTCCACAATGTCCCGTGCCATCCGTCGGACAACCAACCTTCATTACAGAAAGAGGAAAGTGCGGCCACGACTTCAAGCGAACCACAAGAACAAGAGGCAGAACTGGGCAAGGGAACATGTCAACTGGGGCAACCAGTGGCGTCAAGTTGTGTTCAGCGATGAAAAACAATTAATTTAGATGGGCTAGACTGATTTTCCTGCTACTGGCATGACGCGAGAGAGCCGGAACAATTCTTTTCAAAGAGACAGCAAGGAGGTGGCTCAATGATGGTTTGGGGTGGGTTTGGCTATAATGGGAAAACAAAACTTGCTTTTCCCACTGGGGGAATGAATGCCAGAGATTACCAGGAACTGCTTGATGAACTGCTTGTTGCAGTTTTGGGAACGAACTGGAGGACCTTTTTGGACCTTTCAGCAAGATAATGCTTCCACACACGTGGCAAAGTCGACTTGGGAATGGTTTTTAGACAACGGTGTTCATACAATGGACTGGCCTGCATGTTCTCCAGACATTAATCTTATGGAAAACATGTGGGGTATTCTCTGTGGGCGTGTATACGAAAATGGAAGACAGTTTAGCAATATTGCAGACCTGAAGATGTTCATCATTGCTGCATGGGAGGAAATCAATGAGAGTATACTGCATAAACTAGCAGACAGCCTGCCTACACGGCTATTCAAGTTAGCACTCCACAAAGGAGTCGTTATCGGATACTGAGAGGGGTGTTCTTATAATTCTGCAACGGCAGTAACCGTAGTCTTTTATAAGTTATTTATTTATGTACATGCAAAACGAAATCGATGCATTTGTTTATTTGTTTTTCTTATGTTAGACATGTGACATAGCAGTTATCATTTTTCCAAACAAAAATTATGCTTTGAATAAATGTTATCTAGCAAATCAATGGTGTTCTAATATTTTTGCAACCAGCTTATACAGTAAAAATTAACATATTAAAAAGCTTAGGATTAAAACAGTAAAAATTCATATAGAAAAACCGAAAAAAATCTTTTATAATGTTCCTAATGGATGGCCCTCTAACAGTTCTCTCTGGTTCGTGTTGGAATGGTGTGTATAGCTGAGAGAGTTTACCATAGTGCTGGAAAAACAATGTGTGGAATAATGTGTATGGGTACGAAAGTGGGAGGAAATAGAATGAAAATGAAACAATAGTTTGATCTGACGTTTTTTCAGCCCTGGCTATGGCTGTAGTTCTTCTATTTTGTGTGACCTGACCTTTAAAAATTCATTTGTTTATCTAAAAATTCAACAATTCCAAAATTCTCTTCTTGAGTGGCGATGGATGCACATGATAGTTTGTGTCTGTGTACTCTGCAATTCCAACAATTGATAAACTGTTAGGAAATAAAGAAATTAAACTGGAGCAAACTCCAAGCATCAGGTAAATGATATTATTTAGAAAAATGGGGGGGGGGAATTCTGCGACTTGGATTCGAACCAGGAACCTCGACTGTCATGGTGGACGCCTCTACTAATTGGGCTATCGCAGACACCTGAACAGCCATACTGTCCCTAAGTGTCTTAAAGAAAATCAAGTAGTCTTTACCTGATGTTTGGAGTTTGCTCCGGTTTAATTTCTTTATTTCTTATTGTGTGTTCATCAAACTTTCTGATGGTTTGGATAGGAGAAATTCACGATCTGTGAACCGGGTGCCCACCTCCCATTGGGCTTTTCTTCTTGGCAACTTGGTTGTCTTTAAGACACTTAGTGACAGCATGGCTGTTCAAGTGTCTGTGATAGCCCAATTGATAGAGGTGTTAACCACGACAGTCGAGGTTTCTGGTTCGAATCCAGGTCACGGAATTTTTCCATCAATTTTTCTAATTGGTAAACTGTTGCAATTCACACTCTGCTCTCGAGGTCTTGAAGCAAAACTGGCGCATTCATCACTTGGTGTGATCTGGCAGTCGCAGTTTCTTCTGTTGGCACATTTGCATCGACGGCCACAGGGTCACTCACCACTTGTTTAATTGAAGCAGTGTGCTGGAAAAATCGATACAGCACCGAGTGAAGGGGGCTGCTTTCTCTGCTGCCTTTCCACTGTTCCTCAATAGTCTGCTAACTCTCCATTATTTCCATTTACTGCTCATTTTTAAAGCTTTTCAAGAAAATGTTAAATTCTAATAACTATCAATTCTAAGAAAAGCACAAAGGACAGGAATTATATGTATTGTTAAAATTTCCGACGCCTTCTCACTGATTGTCAGAAGAGGAAGACCTTTCCAGATGTATGCTGAAGACCATTACCTGAAACTTTAAATTATGGTCAGGAAATTAGAAAGCCCGAAGAATATTATATTTTATAAGAGGGTGGTCCTTGATTTATGCATGTAAGTCGTATGTCCTCAAAATATTTTTGTTAATGAAGTTTACAAAATGATCAGTCTTGAGATTCATTTACATGTCTAGTGAACATGTCTTACATATATAACTATTTGATTGGCTAAATCTGGTATATTTTCTCCAATTTTTGTATTTAATGCCATATCATTTTTAGAATTCTGTGTTGCTATCACTACTGTTGAAACAAACAGAGCAGTATATTGTTGCACAAACTTTACCTTGCATTGTTCGTCATGAGATATATATATTTTTGGTCGGTGCATATTGCTGTGAGATACCTCCTATCTGTATGCGCTGCCATCAATTTGAATATCAATTATTATCGATAAATATTATTTTTTCGAAATCTCATGTAGACAGTGACCTTCTTCTTGCTTTGAAGATCAAATGTACAAATTTCATCAAGATTGGAATTAAAGTATAGATTTATATAAGAAAGAAACACACAAACAGCTTTCATTCTTTTCTATATATATAAAATTCTCGGTGCGTCTGTCTGTCTGTCTGTTTTCCTATGCATTTCAAAATGACTAGACCAATCTTGATGAAATTTTTCATGGTAATTCCGATGGACCCTGGGAAGGTTTTAGGTAGGTCATGGTGGAGATATCGTGCTTCATGGATAGCACACTCTACAATTCGTTACCCCCCTCAGTTATGTAGTGCCACACCAGTCAATGTGTTAACAAACTTTCAACCCCCTTTCCTCCCTTAGGGTTTGAATTTCCAAAAAACACTTCTTAGTTCTCACATTTTGTAAAAAACCTTTGTACAAAATTTCAAGTTTCTAGGCCTTATGGTTTGGGCTGTGCGTTGATCACTCACTCAGTCAGTTTCTTTTTTTATATACAGGGTGGTTATAATTAAAGTGACACCATTTAGACACTTCTCGCGGCCGTTCTGGTAATCAGATTTTGACGAAACTTGAGATATATGTTATACAGACCCCGGGGAAGAGAATTTCGCAATAAAAATATTAGTTCACATTTTGATCGCTACGCCAAAATATGGCGTATAAATAATAACAAAAACAAGTTAGAAGCAGAAAAATTTATAAAATCAGAGCATTTGTTCAATGTGCATTCCATTTGTGTCAATGACATGTTCAAAGCGCATTATTGCATGTTCCACAGTAGATCGAAGGGTTTCCTGAGGATATGGCATGTTATGCTTGCTTTCAATTCAGGGACAGTCCGTATTCTTCCTCCATACACATTATCTTTCAAATATCCCCACAACCAGAAGTCACAAGGGTTTAATTCCGATGAACGAGGAGGCCATGCAGTTGGAAAAGTTCTCGAAATCACCCAATCATCTCCAAAATGAGCATGAAGCAGTTCCTTCACTTGTCGTGAAATGTGGGGTGTTGCACCATCTTACATAAAAACAGTAGTGTCTAAACATTGTCTTCCTTGTAAAGCAGGAATGACTTTCTGCTGCAGAAGTTCGCAGTAACGAGCACCAGTGATTGAACATCTTTTAGTGCATTGAGAAGTGTTCTCTTCAAAGAAAAAGGGGCCAAGAATGAAATGTGAAGTGAATCCGCACCATACAGTCACGTAATCAGAGTGCAAAAGCTTTTCATGCACAACCAACGGCTTTTCAGTACCCCAGATACGACAGTTTTGAGCATTCACTGTTCCGTCTAGTGTGAAATACGCTTTATCTGACCACAAAATGTTTTATGGCCATGCATTATCGACGGCTATTCTAGCCAGAAACTGGCAAGAAAAATCAGTGCGTTTTTCCGGATCTTCATGAAGCAACTTTTGAACCACCTGGATCTTGTATGGATGCCACTTTAAAATGGAACGCGAAACTTTTTTGTACCGTAGACCACGGTATAGACAAATCACATGATACGGCTCGAGCACTTGCTAAAGAATATTGGGAACTTGAAGCACTCTCCACTACAGCAGCAGCAACGTCTTCCACATTCTCATTTGCAATTCGTTTCCGTCCTTTTCCTGGCAGCACACCCAACTCACCAGTTTCTTCAAATTTCTTAATCATCTTTTTTAAACCATTAACGGACATAGGCCCATTTCGCAAGTTTTTCAAACGTCGATATTCTGCTTCTCTTAGTGCAGCAGAAGCATTATTGCAGTTCTGGTAGAACAACTTCACCAATAAAGCTAAAGCCATCGTGAAGAATGAATTTACATTTAAATTTTAATGTCATTTTAAAGCTTTTCTAATTTTACATCTCATTTGCATTACGTCTCTGATTGAGTCAACATTCTCAGATAGTTTCTTACATGACCAGCGCCATATTTTAACGTAGCGGTCAAAATGTGAACTAATTTTTTTTGAAAATAGGAAAGAAAATTCCGCAGCCCGGATTCGAACCAGGAGCCTTTGGCTCGGACCGCCAAGGCTCCTGGTTAGCGCGTTGGCGGTCCAAGCCAAAGGCTCCTGGTTGGAATCCGGGCTGCGGAATTTTCTTTCCTATTTTTCATCATTAATTCGAACAGCTGAGGTAGGCGTACCATTAAAACCCTCACTGACCATCTAATGATTTATTCTTTAAGAATTTACGCCTTAGGAAAGATAGCCCCAGCCTGCGAACTAGGTAACTGCTCTAACTAAGCTCTAAGGTCATGCAAATAGCGGTTCGCTTTCATGGCTGCAGTGGCGCAATTGGTTAGCGCGTTGGCGGTCCGAGCCAAAGGCTCCTAGTTCGAATCCGGGCTGCGGAATTTTCTTTCCTATTTTTCATCATTAATTCGAACAGCTGAAGTAGGCGTACCATTAAAACCCTCACTGACCATCTAATGATTTATTCTTTAATAATTTTTTTATTGCAAAATTCTCTTCCCCATGGTCTGTATAACATATATCTCAAGTTTCGTCAAAATCTGATTACCAGAACGGCCGCTAGAGGGGTCTAAATGGTGTCACTTTAATTATAACCACTCTGTATATAGTTAAAAGAATTGTTTTTATACATAAAAAAATTATCGAAATAAACAAAGTTTTTTTTATCCATAATCGATCAGACATTATTCAGAATTACAAATTTAAAATTTAATTAACCAAAAAGAGGCATTGAGATAGTATTGGTTATAAATATTAGTAAAATGTAGCCACAGTTAAGGTTTTTAAATGCATTATTTTACTAATCAATATTCTAAATATTATAGAAATAACAAAATTGATATTCTATACAAAATATTAAAATCGTTACAAAATGTCTAGAAAATTTGGATTCGCTCAGAAAACAATATAAATATTTTCGATATATTTATATAAAATGTGCAAATATTTAGTTATTAAAAAAAAACATTCAAGGGTTTTTGTATTAGGACGAAAGTTAAGTTAGTTTATTGGAATTAAAAAACCCTTGTATTGTAAAGAGGGCTTTTTTACGTAACTAAATATATACAGTGCAATGCAACTAATATACCTATTAGTTGCATTGCACGTAACTAATGAATCTAAAATGTGCAACTAAAATCTTTATTTAAATTTCATCGAAATGTTTTTATCAAAATTAAATTCATAATAAGTCTAAATGATATAGTAAACTAGAGGAACACCCCAGCGTATAACAATTTATATTTAATTCCATAACTGTAATTCCACGATTTTCAATATAATTTTGATAAAAAAAAATGATGCAATTTGAAAATTAAATTTTTAATTATATATTTTAAGGATTAATTAAATATATAATTTGAAAATATTTGTAGTTTGAATCCTTTTCTTGATTCCATAGAAGATTAACTTTTAAATATTTTATTTTATAAAAAATGTTATCTATTTTGATTAGATACTCTTTTAAACAATTTTTGCCGTGTAGAATATTGAATTTTAAATTTGTGAACTTTTATAATTATTCATTTTGGGTGACCATTTTAATTATCTCAACAAGCTATAATATATAAAATAAAACATTAGAAAGGCTTAATTCTTTTTAATTTGTGAAATAAATGAATTTTTAAATTTTCAATTTTATCAGCGCCAAACCCAGCTAGGCGGGGGCTTTTTCAGCTCTGTTCCAGCTCTCTCGTTAACCACGTGCTCTAGCAAAGGGGAGAAGAGAGAAATTCATCGAATCGTCGGTGTGATTTCCCATGCTCTTGCCTTTGTATGTTGAGAAATGTCAAATTATCACAGATGAATGTATAACTATTCCCCTCTTTATTATTGGATAATTTTTAAGGGTGCTTATCAAATCGAGCTTGTCAATCGCAGTAGTAGTCGTAGTGGCCAGTAGTAGCGACCTGTCAGAGGTATGGGAACCAGCCTTTAACTTTACACGCTTTACCCCCCCCCCATGGGCGATTTAACCTTATATCGATGAGTCAGTTGGCCAAACAGGGATATACTTTGTCTTTAGGTCCTAAGTTTGTTACTCCTAACCGTTACTCAATAATTTCCGAACAAGGCATACCCGTGGCTGCACAGGGGGAGGTCGCAGATCTCCCATTTCTGCCAGTTTTACATCAAACTTCACCCGTTTCCTAAACGGCGCATCCCATTCATGGGTCTACCACAATTGGGTGGATGACGATTCGGTGGAGGACAATTGGGTGAACGTCAATTGGGTGGACGCGACAATTCGGTGAACGCTTACAAATAAATGAGATAATTTCTTTATTAAATAGTTTATTAAATCATTTTGTTTTATTGCTAAGAGTTCTCTTATTCAATTAAATATACTGTTATTCTTAAATTACTACTTAAGCTCGTTAAAATAGGCACAATAGGAATTGGGTAGATAGATTTGTTATTTGACATTAATATAGCACGGTGACCCCCCCCCCCTACAGTCTGGTTTAATATAAAAAGGCAGTTGGAGGGGAGGACAGAGGGTAGAGTTCATATCATTTTTAGATTGAAAGGGTTGATCCCTAATATAACTACTTCCCCCTCCAGTTTTTTAAGAGAATTATGTTTCCCTTCTTACATAAGAGAATTAAAATGACTGTCTTAAAGGTGTACAGTCAAGTTAAAGTTATAATATAAAAATATTACAAGTAAAATATATACAAAAATATAAATAAATTACAGAAAAAATATATACATGTATATAAACAAAATACAGCTTTGGGAAAGTACGGTCTGTCCTGCTTGTAATATAGAAAGATGATTGGAAGGGATGACGGGGGGTAGACTTCATTTCGTTTTTGGGTTGAAAGCGTTAATATAACCATTTGACCTTCGTTAAATTTTAGCTTCTCCCCCATCATCCCCCAAAAGGTTAACAGGGTTAAAAACTCAACACACATGAAATTTGTACAGGATTTTGAAAATCATTTCAAAAACTGAGAGGAATATATAACTGAGCAAATTTTCTTGATGCAATATTTTTTTCTTTTTGTTATTATTTAAAAAAGTGATGAAGAATAAATTTGAAAATTATGTGATTTTTATTATATTTTATATATTTTTGTTGTTACAATTTCATTTGTATTATTTGTATATTTTATCTGTAATTATTTTGTTTTTATATACATATTTTTTTTGTAATTTATTTTTATTTTTTCTATAGCTATATTTTACTTGTAATAATTTTGTATTATAACTTAACCTTTTAAGACAGTTATTTTAATTCTCTTTGAGAAGGGAAACGTAATTCTCTTAAAAAGCTGGAGGGGGAAATAGTTATATTAGGGATCAACCCTTTCAAACTAAAATTGAAATGAACTCTACCCTCTGTCCTCCTCTCCAACCGCCTTTTTATATTAAATCTGGCTGTAGGGGGCACCGTGCTATATTATTGTCAAATAATATATCTATCAACCCATTTGTGCCTATTTTAACGAATTAGTAGTAATTTAAGAATAACAGTATTTTTAATTGAATAATGGAATAAAACAATAAAACAAAATGATTTGATAAATTATTTAATAAAGATATAATCTCATTTATTTGTAAGCTAATAAATAATAAATGAAAGATTCACGCATATAAAGTGACTTCGACCTAAATGAATGAAGCAAATTGATTTGTAATTGCAATAAAGATGTGTCAATTATCGACAATCGACAATCGAACAGTGAAGTGTACACTTGTTAGGATGGGACGAAAGTAGCGCTTTCACAAGCTCATCCAACCAGAATAAAGTCCAAATGAAATACACTGAGGTAGTCAAGAAGCCTAACCAACCCAAGCGGTCTTCCATATTATACAAAAAAGAAAAAAGAAAATAAGACTGACGATTGTCAGGAACAAAAAACAAACGAAATAAAAAACACAAGGAGAAAGAAGATTATCACATCTTCCAGTAGTCTGGGAAAGAGACGTTGCTAATATCTTCAAAATTGATGTCAAGAACGTGCCTCGGTTTACGATACTTCGTATGCCAGTTCATATTCATTGAGTTCTGCAGTATCCCTTCCACAAGCTTATTGTCGTGAGTCTTCATCTTCTGTATCATAATCAAAAGGAGATCTTGTATAAATTTTCCGATATGGGCCATGTTTAAATCCAAGTGGATGGATTGGTTTTTTACCGTCCTTCTGTCCAGCTGGGCAATGGTCCTCAGGGTAACATTCTGGAATGACTGTAGTTCACTCCATCTGGTTTTACAGATAGTCGCCCACGCAGGCAAGCCATAGAGGAGTATGGTCCGGATAATCGATTTGTACAGAAGTAGCTTGTTGTCAATGCTGAGGGCACTGTTGCGACCCATGAGAGCTATGATACTGTACTTAGCCCTCTTCGCTTTGTTTAGAGCATAGGACATATGCTGGTTCCATGAGAGTCTTGAGTCAATGATAACTCCCAGATACTTGTAGTTGTCCACCCAGTCCAGTTTCTTATTGAACAGAACAAGAGAATCTGGGGGATGCTTGAGTTTCCTATTGAGGTACAAAGCCTTGCACTTTCCGACGTTAAGGTTCAACTTCCAGCAATTAAACCAGTCTTCGAACTGCTTCAAGACGCACTGCAGCCGATATGTGTCAATTATCGACAATCGACAATCGAACAGTGAAGTGTACATTCGTTAGGATGGGACGAAAGCAGCGCTTTCACAAAGCTCATCTAACCAGAATAAACTCCAAAGGAAATACACTGAGGTAGTCAAGAAGCCTAACCAACCCAAGCGGTCTTCCATATTATACAAAAAAGAAAGTAAGATTGACGATTGTCAGAAACAAAAAACAAACAAAATAAAAAAAATACAAGGAGAAATAAGATTATCACATCTTCCAGTACTCTGGGAAAGAGACGTTGCTAATATCTTCAAAATTGATGTCAAGAACGTGCCTCGGTTTACGATACTTCGTATGCCAGTTCATATTCATTGAGTTCTCCAGTATCCCTTTCACAAGCTTATTGTCGTGAGTCTTCATCTTCTGTATCATAATCAAAAGGAGATCCTGTATAAACTTACCGATATGGGCCATGTTTAAATCGAGGTGGATGGATTGGTTTTTCACCGTCCTTCTGTCCAGCTGGGCAATGGTCCTCAGGGTAACATTCTGGAATGACTGTAGTTCACTCCATCTGCTTTTACAGATAGTCGCCCACGCAGGCATGCCATACAGGAGTATGGTCCGGATAATCGATTTGTACAGAAGTAGCTTGTTGTCAATGCTGAGGGCGCTGTTGCGACCCATAAGAGCTATGATACTGTACTTAGCCCTCTT
>JAHWFO010116803.1:560272-580078 GCA_023313115.1 Rhysida immarginata
CTTAATTGGAGCTTGACCAAGTTGAAATTCATATCTTAAATTATCTTTATCATTTGCATTACCTTCCATACAATATTGTTTTATATACATTTGTTGAATATTGAATAAACATTATATGTTAAATTGTTAAGTCAGTCTAAGTGCCTATTCTTTCCTCTAGGCCGGGCCTGTTTAAGCGGAGGTATCTTTTATGTAAGTGGGATAAACCCTAAATTATCATAAACTTTGTGAATAGTATAATTCACTGGCGCAGTCTTTTACCTAACATAATTATAATAAGTTACTCGACCATAATTATATGAATATTATCCCCAGGAACCCTACAACTCGTATTCGTTGTGAGCCACCTACACATAGGAGTCAGTTGCGCTCAATTCCCTATCTATTTCTGCTCGCTCAACTGCGTTTGCACACTGCCGGCATACTTCGTGCCTTTGACTACAACAGTATTTGCTCTTAATTAAGTCTACTAAATGAAAGTTTGACAGTCAAAAATGTTTCTTTACACGGCAGTACTCATCATATTTTATTCTAAAGGGATGGCAGAGAACAACCGCGCATTTGCACGCACAGTCTCAGGGGAGGGAGAGAGCGTCACTAATGCAAAGTTACGATTCTTCGGACGTCTTCGCGTTGAAATATAACAATAAAAGTACACTCACCGATCTTCTCTGCCATTTATCACCTGTTTACAGATGGGACTTGAATATCCACCTCTGGAAAACTTCGGAAACGGGCGACGATGTCAAACGTTCGTTAGATGCAACTCGACGGCGATCCATTCGGTGGTACACTGCTTTCCAGTTTAATGTTAACAAAAATAATCTTTTCTTTAACTAATAATCTGAATACGCAATATTAACTGAATAGGCAACATTTTATCAATCAGAAACAACTAATCTATACAATGATAACTTGTACAACATAATATTTGAAGGCGTTTCATTCTCACTAAGGCCGACAACACGTCCGTTCACCACAGGAGATAAATATTTTTTTTCACAAAACGAATACGATAACAACAACTCTCGACAATACGACAAACAACAACATTCCGTAAATCGACGCAACAATCCTTTGTTGAGAAGCTGGGTTAATCTTTTGAAATTTTAAACGCGCAACAATCCCAGCTCTCAACAAAGGACACGAAAACACTCCATTAGTAATAACAAAACTGACGCTCAGGAAACTTAAAGCCATAATCCTCTATACACGACTAAAAACGTACAACAACACACAAGCTTCATTCCCCTTTTAAACCAAATAGTCAAAACAAGCACCAGCAACGAAAACCGCACTAAACTAAATCCCAATAACATCACATCCCACTAATCATATACACCCCCCCCCCTCTCAGAACAACGCACAATCGGAATTATACTAAAAGAAAAATCCCGCCAGACATATGCGGCATCCCAAACTGACATGGAATGTCACAATATTCCAGCTAAGAATTACAAATAGCCATATCTATGTAGTGGAATATGATACGTAATGTCCATTTACGAGACTTCACAAAAATGCGGTACAGTGCAAGCAAAAAATCAATTTTATCAACGTTCCCATTGAACGATTATATTCTCTGATAACCTGTGGTCGATTTACATTTACAAATTGTTTGTTAGTGTCACGGAATTTTAATAATATTAATAATTCCGATGACATAGTCGATCGTTTTCGCTCTAGAGTGTTTTATAATTCGGAGCGAAAACGGAATCGACGTCGTCATCATCCGCCACAACATCATAACGCAGGAGCCAATGAGGGAGGAGCGATGCTCTCGAGTGCGGGCTCGAAGCGAGAGCAAGATGAGAGAGTCAGAAGGAGTTTGGCGACGACCGATGGACGACTGAGGACAGGGAATCTCCTGGCCACGAGCGACACGAGGCATCGGGACGGTTTGGTGACCGGTTCGCCGACGGAGAGGGTTCGTCCGCAAGCGACTGCGACGGATACGGCTACGGAGTCGAAGTGCGCTTCGTTGTGTGGGACACTGCCATGCGGAGAAGCTCGTTTGGCGGAGCATTATTCCGACGCAGATTACGAGAGCCCTCAACGTGAAGGGTGCATGTCGCCGGCGCTCAGCTTGCTTCTACGTTCACCGAGGGTCTCAGCCGCCGACCGTGGATTCGGCCTGGTGAGTGTATCGTTTATTGTAGGCTGTGCGGCCGTAATAGTTAAGAGAGCTTTCCCTGAGTTAAGTCGCCGTGACGTATGTGTGTGCTCGCCGGTGTGTGGTCTTTGGCCCGGCGGCATGCGAGCTTATTTCACGAATGATTTTGGCTTCGTCATTATCAAGCTCAAGTGAAGTGCCTTCTACCGCACGTGGAAATGTTATCCTTGTGCTAAATCATGTAATAGCCCGTTTTGCCTGTCTTATGTCTTAATGTTAATGTAGCAGCACATTTTGTGTTGTCATGTAATATCCATGTTCTTTAACGCAGGTCTTTTGTGGCTTTGAATCTCCGAGCTGGGGAAAAAAAAAAAGGAACTCTACTTATGGTGTATTGAGTGACTTTATTAATTTGTAATTCTAAGCTTAATGGACTCCCCCTGACTATAGAACTTTTACCGATAGTGACTTTTATGATGACATTTATTTAACTAATTCTAGCCCTCGCAATTGGATCTTTTAGTACGCGAGTGCCGGCGTGGAGCAGAGCACGTGACGACCACAGGTGTTAACGATTCAATTGTTGTGTGTCAGCTGTATTTGTGTGTGTGACTCAACGCAGATTCACTCAATATTATTTATATTAGTGTTGTGGCTGTGCTTTTGGTGCTATAACAGTTTTTTTTTGATATTAATTGCTTTACATTAAGAGTATTGCAAAATAGTGTCCACAGCGGTGTTTCATTGTTAAGTGACGTCAGTTTATTTGCTCTCAACTGGTGTGGGTGATACGTTTTTTTTTGGCAGTGAATTGTTGTGTTTTCGCCTAGGGTGTCATCTGCGTCAGTGTTTGTGGCCAGCCAGTGCGTCCAGGTGTGTATGTTTGGTGTTTTTGACGTCTAGTTTGGTGTGTGCCGGCGAAGTGTATTCAATTTTCCAGTGAAGTGGTGTGTTTGTGCCTGCGCGACATAAAAGTGCCATGGCGGAAATGGAAGCCTCCCTCATCATGAAATTGGAAAAACTAGCATTTCAGCATGTGGATATTGGAGTGTTCAATAAACGCTATCTCTTGTTGGCAGTGCAGATAACGTCATTAACCAACAAGGAGCAGACTGCATTGTATGTGAATGCATTCTCCCAAATGATGAAGGAATGCCTGGAGGAATCAGATCCGAGGAATTTGAGAGAAGCCATGTCCATCACAGCATCAGTCCTACAGGCTGACGGAGATGCGACTTCAAATAAATGGGCCGAGAAAGGCTACATTAGAGAAGGACGACAGCAGGAACCCGGCCTAAATTTGATAATGTCCATAGGAGGACAAGAAACCCGGTACTCCCAAAGAAAGGGAAGCAAGAAGAGAAGACGCAAACCGAAAAAGAATGGTTCAAAAATGACTTTTGAATGTGGGCACTGTTTCGTAGAGCCTGCGTTGATAATGCCGTCAGAAGTCAGGAGCGTCAATCTACAACTGCAGCAGGGACCAATCGACATGGAAGGAAGGAGAATGCGTCATGGCGGAAACCGGAGCATAACCGGAGAAAGGTGTTCTGATGGCAGAATGCTCGAGGATCAAGGTAATTTGGAAGCTACCCTCAATGGGGAATCTACTGATCCGGAGCAAACATGGATTCAACGCGTCTTCGAGTATGGCACGGAAGACGATATAGCTACGCTA
Source organism: Rhysida immarginata (assembly GCA_023313115.1). Lineage (NCBI taxonomy): Eukaryota > Metazoa > Arthropoda > Chilopoda > Scolopendromorpha > Scolopendridae > Rhysida > Rhysida immarginata. The sequence goes on from JAHWFO010116803.1 coordinate 564,064, forward strand.
ATGAGGATGTTGGAGCTGCAAAAGGTCGGACTAGTGAACGAGGAAATTCTAACCTTGTTCGTGGAAGAGGTAGTTCGAGACGGGCTGCAGCATAACCTTGCAAGGACTGCACAGCAAGATGCCCGAGTGGACGGGGCAACGAAAATAAAGGACAGCAGACAGAATCTGGAGATAGCTCTGTCCCAGAGTTTAGTCCCTTTGTGGGGTCTATTTACCCCTTGCAACATAAGCAGACCTGTGGAGGTCTACATTTGCATGGAGTCGATAATAGGTAATGCCCATCATATAAAGGCGAAGCTCAAAACTCTATTTTCAATAGAGCAACCTAATTACGAGGTGAGAGTGGAAGACGCCGAGGGAAAAGCGCATGGCAACACGCAATCGGACAATAAACTCGGAGAAGGTTGGCCTCGTCTGTTAGGCAAACCAAAGGTGCATGTCCCTTCTTCACATACGGAACTTCAAGGGAATGTTATGCAAACCTTAGCAGAGATACGAAACACTCTGGCTAGAATAGAGAAGTTGATGGAGCCGACGCCTACAAAACAAAAGAGTCGGCACAAGCATCGCAGTGAAGATTATAGGCGCCATCAGAAGAGAGGCACGTTCCAAGAGCAGCAATGCGATTCCTCAACTAGACAATTTCATCGATACAGAAATTGCGGAGTGAAACCGCAGTAAAAGACGTCCAAACTATCACAGCGAATATTGTGATAAACAATATAATGGACCAAAAATTTACAATTGGTGGGAAGGAAGTCGCCGCAAAAGGAACTCAAATAAACAGAGTCAGCGGAATGACGAGCGGAATCGGCACAAGAAGAAACCAAATAAGCACGCACAGGTTAATGCTCATCAATCCAGTCGCCCGCAGCACAAGGTTTCGCCACGATACCTTGCTAAGGAAAGCAGGCAGGACAATAGACGGAAAAGAAGCCGTTATTATCGATGGACGACTGCTGAGCTGAGCGATCGGAACCCAGTCTACATGGTCAATACGCAGGAAACTCTGCGTTTGAGGCGGGCGAGTGTGTCACGGAATTTTAATAATATTAATAATTCCGGTGACATAGTCGATCGTTTTCGCTCTAGAGTGTTTTATAATTCGGAGCGAAAACGGAATCGACGTCGTCATCATCCGCCACAACATCATAACGCAGGAGCCAATGAGGGAGGAGCGATGCTCTCGAGTGCGGGCTCGAAGCGAGAGCAAGGTGAGAGAGTCAGAAGGAGTTTGGCGACGACCGATGGACGACTGAGGATAGGGAATCTCCTGGCCACGAGCGACACGAGGCATCGGGACGGTTTGGTGACCGGTTCGCCGACGGAGAGGGTTCGTCCGCAAGCGACTGCGACGGATACGGCTACGGAGTCGAAGTGCGCTTCGTTGTGTGGGACACTGCCATGCGGAGAAGCTCGTTTGGCGGAGCATTATTCCGACGCAGATTACGAGAGCCCTCAACGTGAAGGGTGCACGTCGCCGGCGCTCAGCTTGCTTCTACGTTCACCGAGGGTCTCAGCCGCCGACCGTGGATTCGGCCTGGTGAGTGTATCGTTTATTGTAGGCTGTGCGGCTGTAATAGTTAAGAGAGCTTTCCCTGAGTTAAGTCGCCGTGACGTATGTGTGTGCTCGCCGGTGTGTGGTCTTTGGCCCGGCGGCATGCGAGCTTATTTCACGAATGATTTTGGCTTCGTCATTATCAAGCTCAAGTGAAGTGCCTTCTACCGCACGTGGAAATGTTATCCTTGTGCTAAATCATGTAATAGCCCGTTTTGCCTGTCTTATGTCTTAATGTTAACGTAGCAGCACATTTTGTGTTGTCATGTAATATCCATGTTCTTTAACGCAGGTCTTTTGTGGCTTTGAATCTCCGAACTGGGGGAAAAAAAAAGGAACTCTACTTATGGTGTATTGAGTGACTTTATTAATTTGTAATTCTAAGCTTAATGGACTCCCCCTGACTATAGAACTTTTACCGATAGTGACTTTTATGATGACATTTATTTAACTAATTCTAGCCCTCGCAATTGGATCTTTTAGTACGCGAGTGCGCCGTTTGTGTTATCGTATGCTATAGTGCTGCAGCGATATTCATGTAAATGTTCTCTGTAAATTACTGTAACTGTTTCAGTAGATTTCTGCTAGACGTAATTTGTTTAAGCCTTTGTATGTCTTGTTAATTACTAGTTGCTTAAGCGTTTAAGCTGGGGGTTGGTTTTCTTTTAAGGGTTTTAGATACCGACCCAGCTAAGTTGCTATTTCTATTTTGACCTATTTCATTTGTCTAGTATTAAGCAATTTAACTTTTGGCTAATAGGCTATTGTTCTTTGATTTAACAGCTGAGCTGCTTAAATTTTTCTGTATGGCAATATTCCTTTTGAAGTCATTTATACTTGTAGCTTTGTGTGCTTTTGTTTAGCTCTTAAGCTTTGTTTTAGGTTAATGACTGAGTTATAATTGTAAAGGCTTACGTTGGAGCCTTTGATGTAATTTACTTTTAGATGAATTTGGTATTTACAGTTTAGACATCAATTGTCGTATTCAATTGCTTAGCTTGTAAGCTTTGGTTAGGTTACTAGCTTAATTATAATTGTAAAGGCTTACGTTAGAGCCTTTGATGTAATTTACTTTTAGGTGAATTTGGTAATTACAGTTTTTGCTCGTTTAGACATTTAATTGTCGTATTCATTTGTTGAGCTTGTGAGCTTTAGTTAGGTTACTAGCTGATTTATAATGTAAGGGTTTAGGTTTAAGCCTATGATGTAACTTACCGATAGGACAAGCGTGCCTTGAAGATTTAGCTTGTTTGTAAGTTTTAATCTTTAGATATAGGTTTGTCTTGCACTTAGGTGCAGGTAAAATTAACCTGTTTGTATTTAGGTTAAACCATCATTTAATTGCTTTTTTTGTGATTAGTGTTCATAATTATTTTTGCAAAGAGGTGCCCATTTGACTCCTCTTTAATCTTTAATACTTTTGCTTTATTTACAATAAACTTTATCTTTATTTACACTATATTGTGCGCTGTTGCATGTTATTTAAATTCCACTGCGCTACTCCAAATCTTAGCTTAAATACATGTGACAGTTAGATTTGTTCCATCTACGAACTTCATCAGGATCTCCAACACCAACAAATGAAGAAGCAACTTGGCAAATTTTATTGTCAAACCATTTAACAAGTACAATGTCGCCTTCATCCGTTACTAATCGGCCTTGGTGGCTCAGTAGTAGCGTGATCGCCTCTGATGCCCGAGGACGCGGGTTCGACCCCGGCCGAGGCAACACCTCCTAGACAGAAGGCCTGCGCACAGAAACGTCATACATTATTACATCATACAAAAGCGGCTATTGTTAATCGTATTTCTACCAATAATAAGCCCTAAATTTGGCCGCTTGATGATGATGTAACAAAGCATACATTTTTTGTGCGCAGGCCTTCTGTCTAGGTGGTGTTGGCCGAGGACGATGAGGTTTTTTTAGGGGGAAAATCCTGAGATCACGCACTTCCTTCGGAAGGGAATCCTGAGGCAGCCATTGGTCCCGTGTAGTCGTTTGCCGGCTGCACATTAAAGAACCCTTGCGAGGCAAACTCTGCGGCCCCTATAACGCCGTCCTGAAATGACCATGGAAGTTGAAAAGGACGTTAATACCCAACAAACCAACCAATCATCCGTACTACTTCCTCTGCACTGCTTCTTCCTTCGGATTGTAGTTCCTTTTTCATTCTCAAAGGGCATCCCGAAATAATGGCAATGAGGTAAAAAAATTATCAAAAAACAGCTTGAAGTTTTCATCTTGAGATATCCTGATAGACAAATGAATAACTACTGCTGCTCCGAAACCAAACTTTTCTTGAATTTCTTTTGGGATCATAATGGTAGCGCCTTGATAGTCTAAACTATTGTAAATAATCCCACTTTCCCCACAAAGCAAATACTGCTTTCTACCCCATTTTGTTGGTTTATTTTTTATATATTGTTTGACAGATAAAGTTCCTTTGAAAGGAATCATTTGCTCATCTGCTGTACTAAGCTCTTCCATTATCAAATGTTTACAATGTTCAAGAAACTGTTGGATTATTGGCCTCACTTTCCATAATTTATCGGAATTGCTTTCATGTTGCATATTATCTACTATATGCAAATTTGACCTCAATTTATAAAATCGGTTCAGAATCATAGTATTAGCAACCAGTTCTTTTAGAAATAGTGGATGCCACAGCATTGATACACGTGGATATCTTGTACATCCTAGTATGACATGAATCCCAATCAAGCTCATTTCCTCTGTAGTAGTGTTGATTGACGCACCTGTATTTTGACATGAATAAAGTTTGGTGTAATAAGCCACGTTTTGAAAAAATGTTTTAGCATAATACCGTAAAAAAATAGTTATAAGGTGTCATATTCTCCCAATTTGGTTCTGATTTATAGATTTTAGTAGGTCTCCAAGTTGAATCAGGTGGCACAAAAGTTTTTCTTTCCCATTTTTGAACAACTTTTTTTTTCTTTTCATTCTTTCTAAAATTTTTGACTCTATTCAGGTTACTAAGAGGAATGTAGTCTGAAGAAGAAGAAAACGTATCATCACTGCCATAAATATTTTCATCAGGCTCATTCTCGTTTGAAAATAATTCACCAAAAGTTTCCTTTCATTGCCACTGTCGTCGAGTTCATTACCACTGAAATCATCGTCATACACTGGTAAGTGTGTTTTCTAAGAAAACAATTATTTAGAGATTTTATTGTTATGGCACCTTTTAAGTTACTATTTAATATATCAAAATTGACAATTGAAAAATTGATCTTTTAATTTGTTTTTAAGTTACATGCAAAGTATGAAATTGAACTGGTCAAAAGTTTGGGGTAACAGGTAAATAACTGACATTTTTTACAGTAAAGTGCATGAATATTTGTCCATTGATTTTTTGGAATGTGAAGAAGTGTCTTAAGATGATTTCTGATGAGAAACGAAGGAAATTCATGCATTGTATGCTCAACACAAGAACTTCAATAGAGAAGCTGAAATTGCTGATGTTGGCTTACAAGATGTTGGCTACAATACATTAATCAGGGCAATTAAAAATGAAAACAGGAAGTCAGGAAAGAAGATGGGAAACCCATTTGCGCTTACAAGACGGACAAAATCTAGCATAAAACGCCATGGGAGAAGAGAAATTGCAGCTGGCCACATTGTAAACAGTACGCGCATCGAAGTAAATCTTGATTTGAAGGCTTCAACCAGAACCATAAGGCGTGAATTGCAGCGTGAGAACTTTCACTATGAAGCTATTGAAAAATCACTGCCATTAACACCAAAAAATAAAATAGCAAGACTTCAATTTGCTCAGAAACACATCATGAGAAGACTGATTTTGGGTTGGTGGTATTTTCTGATGAAAAACGATTTTTCCATGGAAGGAGCTGATAACATGTGCAGTTATGTTAAAAAACAAGGCCAAAAACCAATTGCTCTGGTCAGAAATAAGCACCAAATGGGCGGAGGAGATGTGATGCCATTAGGTGCCATTTCAAACACGGGTCACCTGAAGATAAAAGTAATTGAGGGCAAATATACGGCAAGCAATACTTAGAAGACCTTCAAAGCACATCCATTCTTTTCTGCAAGAGACACTACAGACAAAAACAATGGGTATGGCAGCAAGACAATGCATCTATCCACACAGCACGAATTTTTACTAAATGATTTTCCACTAACAAAGTTCGTAAACTAGACTAGCCGGCAAGGAGTCCTGACCTCAACATTATAGAAAATGTTTGGCATCTTATGAGCCAGGATATTTATGCTGACAAACAGTATTCAACTCGTATGCAGCTAATCGATGCAATTGAGGCCTCCGCTGTTAAAATAGCACAAAACACCATCAAGAAGTTATTTTCATCAATGACAAATCGTCTTCTTCAAGTTATAAAGTCAAATAGCGGTCAGATTTCATATTAATTTCCTTTACTTTTGATATCTTGATGATTATTTACCTGTTACCCCAAACTTTTGACCAGTGTAATTTGCATTATTTGGATGTAACTTAAAAACAAATTAAAAGATCAATTATTCAATTGTCAATTTTGATATATTCAATAGTAAGTAAAAAGGTGTAATAATAATAAAATCTCTAAATAATTGTTTTCTTAGAAAACACATTTATCCCAAACTTTTGTCCACCAGTGTATAAACAATCCAGATCTGAATTATTTCCATCTTCCAAAGAAAAGAAAATACGCTGAGCATCACTTATATCCAAATTATTATGGCGCTTATTAGAGATAAAACTGTGAGAACAACCTAAATAAATAAAAACATAACATAATTTTAGCCATCTTCATAAACTGATAAAGCATAAGGAATCACTCCTCTCGCTATACGAGTGCACGCACGTGCATCGTTAATTTCAAAAAAATGCAGCACTAAATCTATTTATGCTACATACAAAAATAAAACAGTAAATTGAATAATAAGCTTTATAGTTTCATTTATGATGTTTTATATACTGTATACGGATGACTCAATATTTATTTTATAATTAAGAGGAAAATTGTTAGCTTATCAGGCTGATCTACGTACAGCTGCCATGTTAGCCATTGCAGTAGCTGCTTCACAATATATAATACTTGATATTCCTACATCATAGCATTAGGGTGCCTAGATCAGTGCGGAGAAGAGTGATGACCACAGAGTAAACAGAGCGATCATGCAGCATTAGTTGTGTTAGGCAGCTGCATCACCACCGGAAGCTCTCGCGCGGCCATCTTCTAGTGGGAGTCAGGTCGCAAATTCCCCATATTTTCCATGTGTTTAGGCACGTATTCGAGGGCAGGGAACGGTTTTTTTGTTCTACTTCAATTACCGTGGAATAACTGAACAACATGCCGAACTACTGCGTGAGATACAGATTGAACGTGAGAATTACAAACGGCAGCGAGATATCTTTTCACAGGTAAGGAATTGTAAGTCATCGTGCGTTATATGGGTCAATCATGGGTCGTTTTCATACCTCAAATCGCCCCAAATTATATCCCCAGCCTTCCATTGTGTCTCCGTCATTATAAATGTTTCTTTTCTAAAAAAATATCAAAAAAATTCCTGTCACTGTTCAGCAGTATTATCATTGCATATCTGCCTATCACGGGCATTACAAAAGTTTCGGGTATTGAAACTTTTATAGTTTTATTATCTTCAAATATATTTACAATAAATATAAAATACTTGTATTAATTAAGATGAATAGCACTCCTTTAATTAAAAGAAGACAATAAATTAAAATAAATAATAAAAAACAATGAAAAAAGTCACCCAAGTATAAGGACGAAATATAAATGAAACACAGTATTAAAGTTTTTTGAATGAATGGAAGATATAATAATAAAAAACAAAACAATGGGATGGGAAAAAAATCCCGAAAACGTTATTCAAGTTAGACATTTACGTATTATGAATCATCGAACTTCCATCATAGGCCCTCTTCATCTGTAACCTGTGTACCTCCCTGTGTTCGTGTAAAGTTTCTTCGCTGGATCTTCGTCTCTTCTGTGTTTCTTCTGCGTTTCATCTAAGTTTCTTCACAAGTCCTGTGTTTCATTTATATTTCGTCCTTAAACTTTTACTTGGGTGACTTTTTTATTGTTTTTTATTATTTATTTTAATTTATTGTCTTCTTTTAATTAAAGGAGTGCTATTCATCTTAATATATAATTATCACTACTCCTACGTTTATAATAAAATACTTGTATTATTAAAAATTGAATTTAAATAACTAGTACATTTGGAACCAATCTGGCATGTGGTAGCATGTTACAATGCTCAAAAATTGATCAGAAAATTCTATTTAAAAAAAAATGCTGGGTGGCTGGAGATATAACTTCGTGTTTCGTATGCTTATTAAAAATGACATCAAATTAAACCTATCATTTTAGATTGCCTGAATGTCCAGATCTCAGAAAAAAGTGGATACATGCTGTCAAGTGATGAACAGAACTGTCATTTTTAGCCACCTGTGAATGTAGTTGTGCTTCTATTTTCTTACGTAAAACTTTGATGAAGAATGCTTTCTCCAATAAAATATTTTCAAAAATCTGTTGCAATTGTTTACTTCTGATAATGTTAATTTTGGTAATGTTGCTTCAGTCTGTGATTTTAAAAAGTGTATTGCCTAATTTAGTGTTTGTATATTCGTAAGTTTTTTGTATTACATACAGTTTTTACAAATTGGTTTCATACAGTTTTACGTGAATTTCATACATTTCTAAATAGATTTAATACAACTTTAAATAAATATAATATGTGTTTTATTTCAGTGTAAATGGGGTTTAATTACCAAAATTAAGTAAGAAAAAACATTTTTAATGAAATCTTGTTTTAGTAAATATACAGAAATTTTTTTTATATTATTTTAATTAAATTACAGAAAACAAAATTGTAACATAAACAAATGAATAAAGAGTAACAGTTAACCACTATGTAATTAACTTAAAATAAACACAGTAACACTAAAAAAAATTTTGCTTCCGTATTTCTGTACTGAGGGAGTTATTCACCGATAAATTCATTAAAATCGTATTAAATACATTTAAAAGAGTATTAAATTTATTATATATTAACTCACAGTTCCTGGTTCGAATCCAGGTCACAGAATTATTCTTTCCATTTTTTTCAAATAATATTATTACCTGATGTTTGGAATATTAGCTCCAGTTCTTATTTATTATTTCTTATTAAATTCATTTAAAATTGTATTAAATCTATTTAGAAATTTATGAAATTCATGTAAAACTGTATGGAACCAATTTGTAAAAAACTGTAATCTACTGATTGGAGAGTGGTTTTGGAGTTAAAAAAAAAGCTATTTTTAAAATTAAATTTAAATTGAGGAAATGTAAGTGCATGTAGCAGTTGAACATTAATTTTTATTTCCTATGAAATTGATGAATGTTACCTAAAAATCACTTTTTATGTGCACCAATGAAACAAAGTTTTGGGGAAATATAATAATTTCACATGAAAATCAACGTATACTATAGAAAATGCGGATTATTCGCTATTATGAGTATGTCTTCTATAGTGTAAAACGCAACTTCGTCCCACCACAAAATGGCTGCCAAGAGGCAACGCGCATGAGATGCCGTAAGCGCTCTGTCTACTCCAACGATATGAAATGAGTAGATCGCTTATTTGGCCGCCATCTTTGGGGCAATTTGAAGTCGGCGAAAAGTGGAACTAATCTCCATTCTTCCATGTAATAACATCTGCAGGCGCCTAATGGTAGCCTGAAACATCGCCAGCCAAAGCGCCATTACTGTATATCCGGTTTGTCGCCAGCTGAGAAAGCACCCCCCCCCCCACCAACATCGTGCTTGTAGTCTGAAATTTCTTATGCGATCTCCCAAATTTAGAAGGTTTTTAATAAATGCGGTATATAATTTCATAAATACCTCTAAACAATCATTCTGGTATCACTGAAACGACGATAACAACGTTGGATACTGTTGGGGGAGCAGTGGGATGCAAATAAGTCACACAGCACTCCGGCAAAGTAGACGAACACTCGACAACAACTTTTAATAATAAAACCAAAAGTGAAAGTGAAAACTATACAGTCTCTGGTGTATTAGTAAATGACGTCAACAGTGACGTGACTTTAGCGCACAACAAATTACGTCATTGTAGTCTATCAGATACATCTAATTAACCAATCACGATATGAAAGACCAGGATTTTTACATGAGAAAAACATTCTAAGACGCAAAAAATAAAAAATACACCTGTGAAAGTTCAGTGGTGAACCTTTAACTTATCTTTTATTACAATTTAAAGCTGAACAAGAAATCGGCATTGAGTTTTGGTGTGTTTATCTACGCAAAATTACACACGTAAAGATCGATGAAAGCCATTTTTTGATCACCAAAGCAATGGCCGCTAGGCCTTCAAATGGGGACACGATAGTGGCGCTGAAAGCAGCTCATGAGCGCCATTTTGAATCCGGAAGTACTCAGCCACACATGTTTTTGATACAAATATTCGTAAGATATTTAGAGTCTCGCATGGTAATGGTAGAATTTTCTTTATTTGTTTAGTTTGCTGATCTTTATATTGCATGTAATGGAAACTTTAATCACTTGACCTTTTAAAATAGATTATTAACATTGAATTTTAAGGAGCAGACGATGCCCGTTCTCGACTGCAGTAATCGTTCCAAAAAAGATGGAAGGCTTTTTCGTTTTCCTGCAAGTGTTGCAAGGAGAAAATTATAACTAGTTAAAATGTGTTGTGTTCCGCAATAAACCTATATCAAATTCTTTAATTAAACACCAATCTCTATTCTGACAAATGACTTGTTTCCAGAGTGCCCACCAATTCCTCTTAAAGCTAACATGTGCTTAATCAGATAAAACCCAGGAGAGAGACCGCTTTTAATAAACAAATTAATTCTTCATTCAATTTAAATTATGGATCTAGGTACAAAATATGCGGTAGGGATTAATTTATTAGTAATAGGGAATATCAGCATTCATATATAAAATAGTTTATGAATGAGCGCTTGGTATTATTTAACATTTGACATAATTTTCTAAGAGATACTTTCCCTCGCACTGTACGGCATATTACTTAAAAAATGAATATGTTCTGCGCAAAAACACACTTCATCAATGAGATCTCAGCGTTTTTTCTGATTCATTTCTTACTTTAACGCAAACCCACACTACTTATCTCTATTTGCACACGCGATGAGCCGTTCACTCACACTTTTGGATCATTGTTTTTCAACGACGCACTTAAAGTTGATGCTGTATCGATGCTCCTTGCTAGCTGGCGCTAGCCCTAAGTGGTTCCGCTGATGATGCTCCAGTGTGTACCTTATCGTTGCCCCTTCATTCTCACAGCAATCCTGCTGAAGTCCAAGGAAGTTTTCACCCTGGTCACAAAGATTGCATCCAGTCTTTTAAGCTTTCCTCACCTTATCCAATTGACTATCGCCTACCTGCGATATATTAGGGAACATAAGTTCCGATTACGCATAAATGCGAGCTCTGTCACGTGTGTGGATTCACTCACTGAATCTAAATGAAAATTTAAGCATTTCAAAATTTTGAGCAGTTACAAGCTACTCACCCCCTCCGCCCATTCCAAAATTAGATTTCCCTCCTCACCGCAGTCTCCCCTCCCGAAGTGTCTATGGCAACACACGAACAGAAACGGCAAGAGGGCGAAAAAAACAGGAACACAAGGAACAGAAAATATTTAATCTTATATTAGGATTATATAGTGCTTCTCCATTAATTATTTGATCAATGGGAATGGAATTTACACTACTGTTTATAAAAATCGCAACACCCTGATAGAATAGCCCAATCTGCATTAAATTTGGAGCATTTGCATATCATGGGTCAGAAAAGAAACCATTAGATTTTCAGGTCACATGCGTTTTATTGTCACATTAGTATCGGGTGAAACCACCGTGGGGTGCAATTACAGCCTCTAAACGTCGTGGCATTGAGTCAAACAAGCTCTGAATAAGGGCCTGGGGAATGTCCTGCCATGCTCTGTCTACACGGGTATACAGTTCATCCACAGTTGCTGCTGCAGGAGTCTGACGAGCCAATCGATGAGCAACCCTGTCCCACACATGTTCGATTGGGTACATGTCTGGTGAACGAGCAGGCCAGGGGAACAAGGGCGTCTGATGTGCTTGGAAAAAGGCGAGGACATTTCTGGCCACATGCGGTCGGGCATTGTCCTGTTGGAATACAGCGCCTGGAAGGTTCTGCAGGAAGGGGATGACCTCGGGTTGCACAACTTCCCTGATGTACCGGTCACTGTTCAGATTGCCATGGATTCTGATCAGACGGGAACGGCCATGGTAACTGATTGCACCCCACATCATCACCCCTGAATGACGTTTGTCCTGAATGACGCTGCAGGATGCATTCTGGAAGGTCGCGCTCGCCACGATGTCTTCTGACTCGTATCCTGCCATCATGGTGCTGCAAGTTAAACCTTGACTCATCCGAAAACACAACTTGTTGCCATTCAGCTTGCCACTGTTGGTGTTGATGGGCCCATTGCAACCTGAGGCGCCGGTGGTTTTGAATCAAAGGAATCCGCAACAATGGTACTCGTGCCATCAATCCTCTGGAAATCAAACGGCGTCGTACAGTGCTAGCAGACATTGTGCTGCCTACTGTAGCACCCCACTGTTGTGCTAACACTGTGGAAGTGGCTGTACGATCTGCTACACACATGCGATAGAGGTGTCTGTCATCTCGCGGTGTCGTCGTGCTGGGTCTTCCTGAGCCTGGTCTTCAGTGTGCCCTGTTCTCTTCGCTCCACTGCCTCCATGCACGCATAATTGTCGTTGCATTACGTCCTACACGAGCAGCAATGTCACGATACGACCATCCCGCTTCACGCAGACCAATTATGCGTCCTCTTTCAAAGTCTGTCAGCTGTTGATATGGTACCCTTCGTCGTCGTCGAGGCATGGTGTTCTTTCAAGCAATTACTCTGAAAATCTAATCATTTATACTCTGACCCATTGTATGCAAATATTGCAAATTGCATATGGATTAGACCATTCCATTGCGATTTTTATAAACAGTAGTGTATGTACACAGATTCAGACTACTTCGTCTGATTCTGTGGTGACATACATTTAATATCGTCACAACATAAAATATAAATGTGCAGGCACACTTTTATCTTTTTTTTTTAATTTATGGATTCCTAAATAAAAGGTACCAAAATTAATTTTACTTTTAATGCACTTTATGAAATAAAAATGTGTGCTTAAAAAGTTTTTTAATATATTTTTTATTTTATACGTTTTATTCTTGGATTTGCAGGGTTTTTTTTTTTTTTGGTAAATTTAGTCATCTTTCTCTATAATAAAAAGAACGAGTGGTTTTACATACAACTAAGGGCCTAATTTAAAACTGCATAACTTAAAACACCAGTAAACTTCTTTAAAATAACGACGAATTTACATAACTCACTTTCGACCACTGATTCTAAATGGCGGCTCACGCCTTAAGCTTACGGCACAGATTAATACAGATGGTCAACTTCCTATACTTTCAATGTTAAAACAATTTGGTTGATTAGCCAATCAGTGTTCGGCATTGATACCCAGTGGCTGAGATAAGAACTAAAAAAATGATTTCATATATTCCACTAATCACGCCGTTTATGAAATATATGACGTATATTTCTTTGAGCAATGTATGACGTAGACTCAAGAGTTCAGTTTACTAGAATCGTTTTTTTAATTAATTTTTAAAAACTTATAAAAAAAATTCTGGAATTTTATAAAACAAATTATCTCCGATTGTGAACTGAGTAATGCTCAGAGACAAATGAAAGTAAGAGACTGGCAGTGCCCTATTCATTTTGCTGAGCGCTACTGGTGCCACCGGAAGTGCAGCGATCGCCATTAAGAGAATGGCAGAAACCTAAGGTGGCGTATGTTCTCAATGTTATTTCAGCTATTTTTGTAGATGGCTTCAAGAGGTATTAGTAAGCGTAACCTGTTTTCTGATTTTTTTAAAAAAACTTTATTGCATTAACTAACGATAACGTATACTTTTAATGATTTTCAATAGCTGATTCAATGCCTTACGAATTTTTAAAAGAGCGCGTACATCTCGCAACTCCTATCGTTATTGTAATAATGGAGGCTTAGCCAGAGACAAGTGAAAGCATAGATGAAGAAAACTGAAGAAGCAAAGTTATTTCTTCATCCATGGTGAAAGTAAATGAATCTAGAGAAAGGATGAATTTATTTTTTCAGTCTTAACTGATTTTTATTAATAATAAAGTTGATTCTTATAACTTAATCAGTCTTAATACGTAATGAATATTTTCATTTGTTTTGCTAAATAAAAAGTAAATTTGAAGCCTCTTCATACAGTATTACCAATGGAGTTTCGAAAATAGCTTCAGTTACACAAAAAATTTAAATTGATTTATTCTTTATTGATTTTTAAATATAATAAGTCGTGATAAGACACTGCGTATATTTTCTCCACTTATTTTTTCTGTCAGTCGCTTGGTTTCATGGTGATATCGAATATTACAGTATGTGATGACAATAAGTCTAATAAGTCGAAGCACATGATCGTCAGAAGGACTCATTTCAAATGCATGGTGAGTTAAATTAGTGAAAATATTAATTTTGTTTTCGGTTATAAAATGTAATGTTTTTGCTAGAATTTTGATAGGCATATTCAATTTAATTGCTCTTTGCTCTCCTAGATTATAAAAGTCACTCCTAATGATTTTTCCTGAAATTTTGCACAGGTATACTACATCTTTCGATGGTGTGATAAGGCCTCTTTATTTTTTTCTCAATGAAATTAAGGCTGTGGTAGCTCTGATATTGCTCTTTCAACGTTTCTTTACATTGAATGCAGATTATAGATTTAATTACAGACCTAGAAACAAATCCTGCCGAATCACAATATTTTGACAAGGTTTTAATATCGGGGATTGGATAATATTGACACGCGTCATCTGATATGGATTTATGATTATATTCATCAGAGTTAATATACATGAATTAATGTTTTGTGCCCTGCACTCAATTTTAACCTGGTAAATGTAATGCCAATCAATTTGTCATTAATTTAATGTTTAATAAAAAAATGCTGTATAATTTTGTTGCCGAAATAAAAGATGTATCCACTTTTTACGAAGAATGTCATCCTTTGGAAATCTACAGCGCAAATATTTCGTTTTCTAATTTTTTTGTTTAGCTTTGAAATAGCTATTATACACGGGTGTAAGAGCTTGGTGCTTATTTCTTGCGTGACAGTTTTTTTTTAATGTATTCATCACAATAAAAACGTTTATTCTTATGTTTACTGAAGCTGCGGCACAAAATTGTTTTAAGATAATAAAAAAAAATGCAATTTTAATTTTTGTTAATCTGATAATAATGGAATATTTGTAAAGGCAGGACAATTAAGCTGGAAGGATATTTAAAAGTTTAATTGCTATCAATAAACAAACCTAACTTACTTTATCAAATATTAACTAATTGATTTTAAAATTTTAAATTAAAAGAAAACCTGGTAACCTAAAAATTAAAAAACTGAAAAAAATAATTGTCTTGGTCAGTCTAAAGCCAGGGATTGTTATGGTAAGATCATACCATAGCCTATAGTCCATCCAGCCTTACTTTGCGCGACATGTGATGGCAGTTTCAATTGTCGGACATTGTTACAACAGAAATTAAACAATACATAACAATTAACATGTCCATCACATTTCGCGCAAATTAAGCCTGGATGGACTATAACAATAATACTCAGTCATTGTTGTGAATTAAATAAATTAACTGAAAAATGTTTAGTGTTAACTTTTTATATGGAGATGAACCTCCATTGTTGCAGAATATAAGTTTTGAAAACCATTGACTCTCCATTTTCATTTCTTTACCCTTCAACCTATACGGTTGGCACCCGTCATATGAGTGTGAAATTCTAGTCTATTATCTAATGCCGACCAGCATTTGGAATTTCACAATCACCCCGGGGTCGGCGTGCTGGTTAAACAATTATTAATCAGTAACCCTCATGTTTAGTCATGTGTTTTTCATCATCCTCACCACTGCCTACTTGATACTAACTGTCTGTCCGCAGAGGCAGAAAACAGTAGGTAAAAAGTCAGCCAGTTCATTCGTAAATAAACCATTATTGAATGATATAATCAAGTACCGAAAGGCTAAATGAATACTGCTACATAAACCATTGAAGAACTGCTTTGTTTATATATTCCAATGTAAAAATTCTAATTTATAATTTGTGTATTGTTGACCATTTCCCACTATTATAATTTACTCGTTATTTCACTCATGACACTTTGTTACGAGTCATATGATATATCCCATGCCATATCTTAGCATTGAAAGTTCCAACGGTACCATATTGTATCACGTGCCGTAGTACCATTAGGACACGTGCTACGTTATAATTTTCCATTATCATTATTTAGTCGTTAAAT
>JAHWFO010116803.1:589190-610384 GCA_023313115.1 Rhysida immarginata
AAGAGGGCTAAGTACAGTATCATAGCTCTTATGGGTCGCAACAGCGCTCTCAGCATTGACAACAAGCTACTTCTGTACAAATCGATTATCCGGACCATACTCCTCTATGGCATGCCTGCCTGGGCGACTATCTGTAAAACCAAAGGACGGTGAAAAACCAATCCATCCACCTCGATTTAAACATGGCCCATATCGGTAAGTTTATACAGGATCTCCTTTTGATTATGATATAGAAGGTGAAGACTCACGACAATAAGCTTGTGAAAGGGATACTGGAGAACTCAATGAATATGAACTGGCATACGAAGTATCGTAAACCGAGGCACGTTCTTGACACCAATTTTGAAGATATTAGCAACGTCTCTTTCCCAGACTACTGGAAGATGTGATAATCTTATTATTTTTTCCTTGTATTTTTTATTTCGTTTGTTTTTTTTTTTGTTTCAGACAATCGTCAATCTTATTTTCTTTTTTGTATAATATGGAAGACCGCTTGGGTTGGTTAGGCTTCTTGACTACCTCAGTGTATTTCATTTGGTGTTTATTCTGGTTGGATGAGCTTTGTGAAAGCGCTGCTTTCGTCCCATCCTAACGAATGTACACTTCACTGTTCGATTGTCGATTGTCTGTAAATCATTCGCGCCTTACAAAACAAAAAGGCCATGAACATTCCACCGCTTTTAGACACTAATGGACATTTCATAACTAATGACCAAGACAAAGCACAGCTTATTGCTGATTCACTTAAAAAACAAGTTGTGACTCCAAAGGATGATCACTAGAAGGACTAGAAATATCCAAAATGGTAGAAAGCAGCATAACAAAGCATTACAACAATAGCCATCATGTGGCCAAACATAAAATACAGGTAGCTGAGATTCAAAATTGCTTTAAGAAACTCAAGAAAAAGAAGGCACCAGGTAAAGACACTATCAATAACAATGCCTTAAAAAACTTACCGCATAATGTAACTAGTGATATCACTAAAATTATAAACGACTGTTGGGGTAACTGTTACTTCCGGATACATGGAAACAGTCTGTTGTCCTAAGTATCCCAAAACCCGATCAAAATCCTGCAAACCCTGTAAGCTACAGGCCCATCAGTTTGCTGTCTTCTATATACAAAGTCTTGGAGAGAACAATTCTCACAAGATTCTTAAATTTCTGCACAACCAATAATCTCATCCGTGCAGAACAATTTGGTTTTCGGGCGGAACATTCTTGCCAGCTCCAAGTTTGGAGACTTATAACGGATGTTAACACTCCCCTTAATCTTTCGATGTATTGCGGCGTCATCTTCTTAGACGTTCATAAAGCATTTGATCAGGTCTGGCATGAAGGCCTTATTTATAAAATGATAACTGATGGTTTCCCATATGATTTAATTAGTCTAGTTCACTCGTTTCTATCCAACAGGTCATTTCAGGCCAGAGTTGGAGATGAATTATCTGATACCTGTGAGATAAATGGCGGTGTCCCACAAGGATCAGTGCTGGGGCCAGTTCTATTCAATTACTATATACGTGACTTCCCTGAAATCTCTTACTGCAAGCTATATTTTTATGCGGATGATGCTGCTATACTGACATGGGCACGCCAGCCTAGTGTTGTTGTATCACGTTTCCAGAAAGCCCTTAAAGAATGTGAAATCTGGTTTAGCAAGTGGCGATTAAAACTGAATGTCGACAAATGCAAAGCAATGTTTATCACTAAGAAGGAAAAGAGAAATCTTGACTCCTGAAAGTTATATGGCAAATACTTGGAATGAGTTGATAATTATAGATACCTTGGCGTTGTTATTGATTCAAAACTATCATGGAATATGCATGAGACTTATGCGATGAACAAGGCCAAAATACAAAGTTTAGCTTAATTGCTCTGTTGGGTCGTAACAGTGCCCTCAGTGTTGATAACAAACTACTGTTATACAAAATAATTGTTCGTGTCATCTTGCTATATGGTATGCCCGTCTGGGCTACGATTTGCAAGACAAGATGGAAGGAACTCCAAACTTTCCAGAACATTACCCTAAGGACTATTGCACAATTAGATAGGAGAATTGCTCGCAATTACTCCATTCATAATGACTTCGATATGACCCATGTCGGGAAATATGTTCAAGAGCTCATGAAAACCGTGCTGCCTATTATGGCAAATCATGAGAATGATCTAGTCTCTGGCATTCTAAAACATTCTCTACATAGAAAAAGGCATCGTAATCCAAGACATATCCTTGATGTCAATTTTGATGACATTGATAATGTCATCTTCCCAGATTACTGGGTTTCATAAATTCTTTCTGTGGCTTACTATGTAATATACTTCTAGTTCAGACAATCGTCAATCAAATTTTCCTCCACCAAGAGGAGGCAATTTTCTTTCATACTTTGGATGACCTTTGTGGGTACATCAGGCTTCTTTTCTAGTTCAGTGTATTTCTCTTTATGGAAGCTATGCTTCAAGTTCCACACGAATACCGATACACTACACTGTTCGATTGTCGATTGTCGTCTGTAAATCACTCACTGATGATGGATTTTTGAAATCCGAAATGTACATCTGAGTCAGTAAAATATTTTTCTATGTGGAGTAGTGTTTTCTGTTTTTTCCTTTAATTATTATTATCAGAGTTGCCAGGTTGGGCGATTTATCGCAAATTGAGCTACTTTTTTCGAGAAATTGCACTAAGGGTTCTCACTCTTCCTATCAGCAATGCATCGGATGCATTGCATCCGTCGAAAGAGTCTTTTCCCTCATGAATAACGTCAAAACTCCTCTCCGAAATAGAATGGAGTTACCTTTGTTAGACGCAATCATTAGAATAAGAACACAGCTTCAAAGTGAAAACAAATGTTGCAATTCTTTCATGCCAACTAATGAAATGTTAACAAGATTTAACAATTCAATTTATAGCGATGTCTTTTAATCTTGATTTGTATTTTTTTGAAGAATAAAAGTTTGTAATTTACGAATATTTTTATTGTCTGGTTTATTTTTATTTTCATAATGTTCAGTAATAGTTGGAAGCTTACATCATAGACATAATGTAGATTTGCGGAATTGCGACATTCTGGAAAGTCAGGGAAATGAAACATGGTCAGGGAAAAAGGGCTATTTTCATGCATTGGGCGATTTTGGACTACTAAACTTCCCCAATTGGGCGACCGAATAGTGCTTGGACCTGGCAATCCTGATTATTATTATTATTATGAAAAGCTTTTATTTAACTTTCAATGCTAGTTTTAGGTCAAATCTTGTAATCAATATTAAACCAACTTTCCGAGAGGCTAGAGAGCTGAAACCTGGTACACATGCACAGGACCCACGACAATGCTTGTTAAAAAAATTTTTTTCAAATTGGTACAATGTTTCGTGTTCCTATGGTACTAATTCATTACTACGTACTGTCCAATTGCCACAAAAAAGAATTCGTTATGACGAGGGTTAAATGTATCCGTTGTTTATTGTTACAAAATTATGCCATATTGTTGAAGAGATATTATAATAATATAACATGATAAAAACGAGGTTTTAAAAAAATCCTTTTTACAAAACTTATTTGAATAGTTAAAAACTTTCCCAGAAAAATATTCAGTCGAATAGCGAAAACCCCATCCAAATCGGATCAGTAATTTTTGAGAAAATCGCGAACATACATACATACACGAATCATACGGGTCAAACTTAGAACCTCCTTTTTTTTGAAGTCGGTTAATAAATAAATAAATAAATAACAATTTGGGGTAATACATACAATTATCTCCTAAAGCGAATTAAAGTTGCCTATAATTTATGCTTGCGGGGATTGTTCAGTTTGAAATTTCAGCAATCGATTTTCGAATTTTGTTCTGTTAACAATGTTATGTATTTTTATACCCTGATTACTTTGAAAAGCTTAAATGAACTTGCTGTAATTGTAAGAAACCCAGGCCATCCTTTACGTAAAATCATGGCCTTTTTTCAAGCTGATCCCACTGCACGTGGTACGAGACGATACAAATTTGAAGTAAGCGAAATATTAATTGCTTTTCCCCGCAGATGTTTTCAATTCTTTTGGTGTTTGGAATGAGCTATCCCTGGATTTACGTACTATACCATTGATCTGTCAAAATATAGCATGCAATAGTCATGCAAACATTTTTATAGTAATTAGTGCATTATATGTTGTCAAATCAACTTAAATGGCGATTTGTTTGAAATTTTATATTCTGTGTTTGTTTAGTTTTACGTGGATGTATTATCTGTATTCAATGCCTATTTAAGGCGATTTTGATAAATAAATAAATAAATAAATAAATAAATAAATAATTCATTGAACCGGCATTGGCTGCCGTTTTCTTTTGCATTCACAGTAAGAAAAAATGAGTAAACGAACGCGAATGTGCTAAAAAATCGCAGATTCAAATTAAATTAGTAAAGGGGCCAGTAATCCAATACGTCCATCCAGGGGCCTGCATGGCCTGGGGCCGACGAGTTGGGTTTCCCTGGATGAACCTGCATTAAAGACTGCTGTATGATGGTCACAGCAGCCGGGGAGGTGAAGATCGTGAGTCCGGACGGTCGCCCATTCAATGACTAGCCGAGCCTGATGTTGCTAACTTCACATAAGTTGTGTTTTAGTTCCAATGAAATTTTCGCGGGTCTGTGAATTCGCGAATCACGAATGTTCGAATTCCGAATAATTATTTAATCTTTGTTGAAGTTAAATGTCATCTCAAAAGTTGTAAAATTTGCAGAATGTTGCTCACTTTTAAATGCTCATTTATCATTGGACCATTAATTATAATTTATATATGCATTTTATAAAAAAAATGATGGTAGCAAATTGAAAAATTGGAAATATATTTAGTAAATGAATTACACATTCCCATACATGTTAAAAAAATTTACGAAGAGAAAAAAATCATCGAAGATGAGACTTGAACACGTACCTGCAAATAAAAGTCAAAGAAAGAGTTTTACCACTAGATATCTGAACACGATAAAAAGCTATGCTACAATTCAGGTATTTAAAAAGTGTAGGCAATTATAACAAACTTCATGAATTTTTCTCGAAAATTTTGAGAAGTGCGTCGAATGGCTTTGCATGGGTCTTTAATTTGGTGAAAGCTACTCGTAGAATATTTTTTATCAAAATCGGTGAGTCAGAGGAGGTGGAGTTTCCTTGTAAAATGTAGTTCAATTTTCGTTGTTTGATTCTTTGTTTATTCAGTTTTTTTATAGTAAGAAATAATTGTTTAAAATAACCGTTTTAATATTGTTTTGTTGTTTTTTCAGTTTCTTGAAACAGAAGATAAAAGAATCACCAACAGCCAATAACGTTTAAATAGTTCATTGGCAATGAATTAAAGTAGCGCTCAGAAAATAAGGCACGAGTATAATTTTTTATGTAAATTTAAAAACGATTATCGGACTGAACCAATATTTTAAAGGAGGGTGTAGAAAAGTGAAACACTTCATAAGACCCAAACAATTGGGAGATAATTCTCATACAAAAACTGAGCAGACACTTTTTTGCTGGTTTGGCGACATTCAAAAAATAAGGCACAGGTCACTTTTGCTAAAAAAAAAAATAAAATAAAGTAAGTTTCCATTGTCACCAGAAAATGCATAAAAATAACTGAACCATAATACTCCTTCCATTTTTATAGGAAAATGTCAAATCAAAGGGTACATCTCGATTTGAAGGTCCAGAAGACAATTGCCAAAGCCGCGAGAAGGGGAAAACTTACAACAGCATTGCATCTGCTTTCGATGTTCCAAAAAGTACAGTAAGACATATCATTCAACCAAAGAGAGCAAGAGGAGACCTCCAACGAAAGCCTGGATCCGGAAGACCACGTACTATCACAGAAAAGGAAGATAGACTGCTTTATCGAAAGCTCAGCCCAGACTTACAGGAGTGGATTTGAACCGTGAAATGCAAGAGGCTCATGGGGTTAAAGTTACTGTTTCAATAACAAAACGGCATCTAGTAGAAGCAGACTTAAATGGTAGGCGTCCTACAAGGAAGCCTCTCGTTACTGCAGCGAACAGGAAGGTCCGACTTGCCTTTGCAAAGAAGTACCAGCACTGGAACTCCAACGAATGGGCGAAAATCCTCTGGAGTGACGAATCTAAGTTTCTGCTTTCTGGAACAAACTGAATACAGTATATTAGACGCCCCAAAAACAATGACAAAATACCTAGTGCCCACAGTGAAACATGGAGGAGTATCTCTTATGGTTTGGAGTTGTATTAGAAGAAGTGGGGTGGATCCTCTTGTGCGTGTTGTTGCTACTATGGATAAGAATATGTACAGAGATATTCTACAGAACCACATGCATCCACACGGAAAAAACTGCATGCCCAGAGGCTGGCTATTCCATCACGACAACGATCCCAAACACACGTTCAACCTTGTTAAGCATTATCTGGCTTCCGAAAAAGTTCGAGTACTTGACTGGCTATCGCAGTCCCCTGATCTCAACCCCATCGAACATCTCTGGGAGGTTCGGTTTCGTCGCTGCAAAGACAAAAAGGCATCTAACTTGGATAAAAAACACTTCAGGAAGAATGGTTTAAGATTCCGTCCGAAACCATGACAAAGTTAGTCGATTCTATGCCTAGCAGATATCAAGCTGTTATCAAGAGTAACGGCTATCCGACTAAGTACTAATATATGACATCATCTCCTTTGATTTCTCCCTTTTGTTTCAGATTTGCAACGTGTTTGGTATGAAATATTTATCAAAATTTAACCAGTGCCTTATTTTTTGAACACACATAAAAGACAATTTTCTTTTTTACAGCAAGATGTTATAAAAGAATTGAAATATTTCTATTTATAAAGTTTTATTTCCATGTCATCTACCACTTGTTGAAAAAACTCGCAAGTCTTATTGTTCATTTAGAATAAAAGCCAAAAATTGTTCTCGTGCCTTATTTTCTGAGCGCTACTGTATATTTTTAAATGTACTCCTCAAATATAACGTCATCGTATACTTTGCAGTTTTCAATTTTTAAACTTATAGTTCTTTCAATATAGTTAGGTTAGATGCAGATGATTGTGTAGAGAGTACTCTACCTTTTAATCTTCTGATATTCTTAAATTTATTTATATTTTTATTTCAACTGAACGAATAATGAACTGTTAGTGGCGTAGAAACTATTCTTGTTAAGGAAAGTTGTTTTTATTTGAAACGCTTAAAAGGGGAGTGTAATTGAAATTAAAGTCCGCGTCGTAACCTGGAAAGGCTACTTTTAAAATTGACTTCAGCTCTAAACAATAAGCAACGAATTTAATTTCATCCGCCCCTTTTAAAATACCGACACTCGTTGTCTTCCGTTGACATTCAAAGACGATTAAGACAGTTGAGTAATAGCCGACGTTATTCAAAGTTTTTTTCGAAGATATGAGAAAAGTTACATAACGAAAAATGCTATTTCCAAATGATAACAATCGTTTGGAAAGACTACTGATTCGGAATAAATAAAATCTAAAAACGAATTGCCCTTCGATATGTAAATTGTACTGAATTTACTTCCTTAATACGACCAAAGAATGTTTTATTTGGAATCGCGAATCGAAGATTTCGTTTTCATCATGGAAAAGTTTTTTTTTAACTTTAATGTCTAGTTTGAGGCAATGACGAAGATTCCTAAATAATTATACAGTGACCTAGGACACCTTGTGAAAACCCCAAGTTCTAAGAATTCTATGTCCTTAAAGAAATATAACAAAGTAACTTCATTAATGAATGAAGTATTTAATTACATCTTAGAATTAACAAGTATTTAATTTTTTTTTCACAATGTGAAGAAATAGTTAATATGCTTTCGACATTCCTTATTACTATTAAGAAAATTAATACTAATGGGTAATCAATTTGCAATCGATTACCTTGATCCACACTTTAGTGAAACCGTCTTCGTGGAACCCATGAATGATGATTTTGGTCGTCTTATTTCTATTAAATGCATCGATCGGAAGACGGAGTTGTCCATTGGTGCCATTGGTCCAAGGAATCACATAGGGTGAAGAAGGATGAGCTCGCGTATACGTCACAAAGCTGACGTTGATGGCATCAGGCGAGCGAGGAGGAACGCTGATTGGTCGACGTGCGGACTTGAAGTGGCCGTTGACGGGGAAGCAACCAAATTCACCGTAGCACTCCGTAAGGGATACTAAAAAAACGAGATAAATGAACAAATCTAAAACATTTCTGCGATGTATACGAGACATTAAAGGTGACGAAGTTGAAAACGAACAAGGATATCAAATCAAAAGTTAAGAGTAGAAAAATGATTATTCTAACGATCCATTTTTAAATGATAAGCTCCGTAAGTGTTTTTGCTTTATATTAACCAAATGTTTGCGTATATTAAATAATGGTTTTTTAACGAGAAAAGGTTTCTTGTAAATACAGTATTAATACAAAGAGTACATGACCTCTTAAAATGTAGAGAAAAGATACCGTGCTGTTCAATTTTTAAGTTATGTTAGCCTACAACGAAAGACAAAGCTCCATTTGGAAATAACATATTCTAAATTTCTTAAGTGAAAACTTGAATTCTAATTAAATTTGAAAAGGAAAATAGACTTCGGAGCATTAGTCATGATGAACAAAAAAGAAATGTTTTGGTAGTATACGATCACTCTTACATTGCGACGCTCAATTATCATTTGTCTCATACTTTCAGTGCAATACAATTCCTATTCTCATTTTTATTGCTTGAAAATAGGTTCCTCGTTATTTAAATGAAAATGCATAACTGAAAACATCCTTGATCAACCTTATTTTTAATTAAAAAGCGCAAATGTTATAAAATTTTCTTAAACATGAGGTTCCTGGTTCGTATCCAGTCGCAGAATTTTTCCTTCCATTTTTCATTAACCTATTAGAAAAATCATTAACCTATGCTTGGAGAGCATCTCCAGTTTATAATCATTATTATTTATGAATCTGATAATTTAGATATATTTTGGCAGATAAGGGAAGTAAATTCATATTTCTAGTTCTTAAATTAAGATTGTTCCCAGTGCAAAAGAAAAAAGCAACTTCCTCTTAACAAAAATTTAAAACAATAATAAATTTTATATATAATTATCGTTCATAGTATCTCAAGAATCTATGTCGAAAGTAGATATATGCAATTCTTTTTCAAAATATATGCTCGGGATTGCAACTTAAAGAGGACTAGTTTCAGTTTCCTTCAATCTACAGAATTTCCGAATGGGAATGGGACTTACGTGAATTAATCACGTCAATCTAACTACTCCGCCGAAGGCTTTCGTCAACGAAAGTACAGACTAGTCCATTTTCCCTAGCCGCGTCCATTTTTTACAAGTTACCCGTAAAATAAAAGGAATAAAACCTGCTCACCTTTGCAAAATTATAATTCAGTCATAATTAATATTGCATACTAGCAGAGAACCCGGCGTTGCCCGGGATAATTATACTTGTAGGTAAACAGAACAATCTCAAAACGTTAAATTATAACTCCAAATTAGTTAAATAATAATCAATACAATACAGAGCGAAGGGACTATCCATTCTACGAAAAATTCGAGAGGTAAAACTATAATTGCTCTCTATCTTTTTTTTTTATCGGAAAAATATATATACCTATGAGCAAAAATATTTATTTTCAGTTATCAGAAAATGAAACTTTATTGAACCACATATGTGATGGGAAGGGGATGAGGAAGATCGCTTTAATATCATGTGAAAGCTTTAGGACAAGATTATATTTGTAGCCAAGTTAAGGATGTGTGCTTATCTTTTCTCACTCAACTAAATTTACATATAAAATAGTCTTAAAGTAAGAAGGTTTTTACAATTATAATGTCCACGTATCGACATTAACACAAAGAAGTAAAACAGTGTACTCTACTCTTTTAGGCGAAACTGTTTAAACATTGCTCCGAGACTCAAATGCCCATTTTAAATCCTTGTAAAATACTCACCTAAGAGGAAGAAGTTGCTCAGCATGGTTGCTTTACCGACAGACCAACCTAAGCTGTAATGGTTGAGCGCCTTGTACTCACGAAATCACTGGTGGTCAGATCGGCGTCTTTGTCCTCACTCGCTCTGCAGTCAATGAAAAGGTCACGTGATCGCACTATGTTCACACCTCTACTATTTTTCTCGTCAATGGAAGAACCTCGGTCTCGAATAGACTTGAGTAATTTCTTTCTTCATCCATAGGCTTCGAACGCGCGCTCTCTCCACTTTTTTCTCTACTTGTCATTATTCCCATACTTGTATAATTCGTTGGTTGATGAATCATTTTTAATATAATACCACGAAAATCAGAAAATAAAATTTTATACAAAGTAAAGAGTTACCGGTGTTGACTAATTTTTTAAATCATGAAAATAACTTGTGATTCCAAATAGAAAGGCTTTTCGAAGCATGGACGGATAGATATGAGTGATTAGGTGTGATTAGTGTCGCAATTCCCTTTCGGCTCGCTAGTCGATGAATCATCGGCGGCCTAATGAAGGCTTGCTTAGCTTCTGTCAGACGAGACAATTACAGTGTCGTCTTCTCGGAGAACTCGCTACGCTCTCTTCCCCCAATCGCCGGAGGAAAGTTGTTTCCGAACTCGGCGTTTCTTCGCGGAAATGAAATTCGTAAATTGACTTTCTACCAAAAAAAATATTCTGAAAAAAACCAGGATA
The DNA here is from genome assembly GCA_023313115.1 of Rhysida immarginata. Lineage (NCBI taxonomy): Eukaryota > Metazoa > Arthropoda > Chilopoda > Scolopendromorpha > Scolopendridae > Rhysida > Rhysida immarginata. The sequence continues at coordinate 599,859 of JAHWFO010116803.1, forward strand.
TAGGTTGTTGTTGTTTTTTTCCATCTTTAAGATTCAATGATAAAATTTAGAAATTTAAAAGTCAATTTAAAATTAGAAGCGGACGTCAATCCGCACATGCCTTAGTTGAAACGTTTTTTTTCCGCATTTAACAAAAAATAAAAAAATAAAGAATAAAATAATACAATAGCAAAGTGCATAAAACATTTAAAACAATACTAGCTTATATGCCCGGTGTTGCTCGGGCTGTTTATTTGATGAAATTTAGCAATATCTGAATTTGAATATGAATAAGAACACATGAAAAATCCTTAGAGTTAATAAAATAAATATTCACTTTGGAAAAAAGAAAGAATTCTTGAAAATGCTTTCATTGGAATTTCGTGTCGGATTGGGTTTGCCTAGGAAAATTCGACATTGCATCCTTAACATTTTAGAATATCAAAGTACTGAATTATTTCTATCTATATTAAAAAATAGATGGATTGAGAGTGTTCAGAACTCTGTTTACAGCTCCTCAGCATCCCTCATCAACATGTAATGATATGTAACCGTTTCAATAGAGTTGCATTCAGTCACAGAGCGTGGAATCATGTCCCTGACTGTATCAGTTTCAGCGGCAAGAATTGCTCTCTCAATATCCCTTTGAGATACTTATAATTTTCGAATAAGTTAGATGAACATTAACTATAATTTCTCTAACGGAAGTTACTACATTACAAAAACATATGAAAATTAAATTTTTTCCAGTTAGTAGCTTATTAGGGAAAGTACCGTCACAAAAGTTTGGACAGTTTTTGTATTCTCTTGAACCGCCCTAGAAGTTGTATTCTCTAATTGGTTTTAGAAAAATGTTTTACATATTCGCAAAGATTTTAATAAAAAAATCTTAATCTTTATTTATTTATTTATTTTTATAACTATCTCCCTTAAGCATCATAGCTAACGAAAAAGACACGCCCTGGCTTTGAAAATTACCTGATCTTCTTAGTCGAAGCAACAATGTAACCTTCAGTTTCCATCTTGGATTTTAGCAATCAGTATTTTTTCGTTTGCTGGAACAATTAAGGTTACATTGTTGCTTGTGCGTTTCCCTGGCACCATCTCTTAAGTAAACAAACAAACCAAGTCTATTTCATATTTTTTATCCCCCCCTCCCTTTGGTGGGCCAATCTGACACTCTGCACATGTAAATCTAACGAACATATGGTGCGAAGATGAGCTCAATCGGATAAGTGGTTTAAAAGTTTTTAGAACATTTACATCCGTACAGTGGATTTTTATATACAGGGTAATTCAAATCTGTGTAAAACAATTTAAGGGGATATTATAGAGGTCAAGGTAAACACAAAAAGTCCTATTAATATGGGTCCAATTTTTATCCCCTTTTCAAGTTACAAGAAATGCACAATCGTAGCAAACTATCGTAACATCCGATTGACGTCCGCAGAGCATGCTGACATTCACTTGGCGCATGGTTTTTGCAATGGAAATGCTCTGCAAGCATCTAGAGAATACAGAAGACGATTTTCAGATCGTCATCATCCTTCACACCGTGTTTTTAGTCGTACCTTCCAACGACTTCGTGACACTGGCAGAACGGTTCATACTGTTGTTCAAGCTGGTGGAACAAATGTACGACGGAACGTTCAAGGTGCGAACAGAGTGCTGCATGCTCTTCACATGGATCCAACATTAAGTACTCGACGCCTTGCAGCACAACTTACCCTTACACAGAGTTTTGTTTGGCGAACTTTGCATTCAGAGAGATTGTACCCATATCATTATCAAAGTGTGCAAGCACTGCAACCAAATGAGTATCCTGCCCGTGTAGGCTTTTGTCAGTGGTTACTGCAGCAAGAAGCGAATGATAATGATGTGCCTAGCAAGATTTTATGGACTGATGAGGCCATGTTCACCCGAGATGGAATGAATACATTCCACATTCAACACATTTGGGCTGATCAAAATCCACACGGAGCCCGACAACGACATTCCCAGCAACGTTTTACTGTAAATGTGTGGGCGGGCATTTTCAATGGCCAACTACTGGAGCTGGAGTTTCTGCAGGAACGTCTGAATGCCCAGAGATATGTCGATTTCCTGGAAAACAGACTGAATGAACTCAGAAGATACACCTCTTGCAATCCGTCAACAGATGTGGTTCCAACACGATGGGGCCCCTCCTCATTTTGGTAGAGTTGCTACTGAATGGCTTAACATGTACTTCCCTAACAAATGGATTGGGCGCAATGGGCCCATAGCACAGCCACCTCGCTCACCGGACCTAAATCTACTGGATTACGATCTGTGGGGACATTTGAAACAAATCGTGTGCAATGTTCAGATAGTCACACGGGCACAATTAGTGGCCTGAATACTAGCATCGGCTGACGAAATTAGACGTGATCATGAGGTAATGACAAACGTATACGAGTCACTTATTCGGCGATGCAATGTCTGCATTCAGGCTCAAGGAGGCCACTTTGAACATTTCTTGTAACTTGAAAAGAAATAAAAATTGGACTCATGTTTATAGGACTTTTTATGTTTACCCTGACCTCTCTATACCCCGTTAAATTGTTTTACACATGATTTGAATCACCCTGTATAAAGATAACCGCATGTTTTATTACGTAAAGACATTGGTGGCAAACATGTTTTTAAGAAACATTAAACCCATCTATGTATTGCACTGTATTTCATTTACACTATAATAAAATCACAGTATTCACATAATTTTATTTATTAACTAAAAAGTAAGTTTTAATTCTTATTTAAATGCAGAATGATAATAAATAAAATTAAGTTAACGGTTTGAAACTCAAGTGATCATCGTATATTAACAACAAAAAAAAAAAGAATGCAGATAATGCGTTTATTGAGAAACAAGAAAAAATTTAAAAATCAACATTTTAAATAGGCTATGGCTACGTTCAGGCTACCGTGAAGGCATAACGGTTCACGACAGTAAGGAGTGGCGTCCTTTTTATGAGAAGTGACGTCACAGTTATTGCCGGGAGTTGGAAAGAAAAGAAACTAAAATATTTTTTGTAGAGGGGAGGGGGAGATGTAAACCTTTATTACTCAGAACTGGCTCATCAGAAGCAAAAAATTATTTACAAAAAAAAAATTGTTTTAATTTGAGGAGTCCGTAGATGTCAAATTTATTGAGTTTGGTTCGCTGGTATGAACGCTACAGCATTATCTTCATTTTTGGAAAAAAAAATTAGTATCTCCAAACAGGGTTAACCAATTGTCTTAAAAATACGTCAAGGCACAGTATTAATTTGGTTTTGCTTTTTGCCGTTTCGGAGGAGATAGTTGCAGCACAAAATTAGTCACATAAGTATAGACGGATTTTTTTTTTTCTTAATTTCAATGTACATGTATTTTCTGGAATCATGAGTTTTCAAGTCAATCTCCGAAAGAAAAAAATTGAGTTGGGGAAACGAACACATAGGCCCTCACTCTTAGCGCCCCTAACAAGGGATAGGCTAACAAGGGGTGAAAGAGTCATGATAATAAAGTTTACAAAAACAAAGTAATGTAGTTATTATCATCCCTGTGTTTACTTGTGAGCTCCCCCCCCCCTTCCACGTTCACCCAGTAAGAAATTTGTACTCCAATAAGTTTGTGTATTCAAATATTGAAACTTAAATAGTATAAATCTTGGAAAAATTATGACCCCCTTTATTTATTATTTATATGATTTAGCAAACTGAATGCGATTTCCGAAAATGAAAAAATGTTTTTTGTTGCTGTTAATTTATAAAACTCTCCAACTCCTCCAACTCTTGATACGACTTGAAACTTCTTCCTATTGAACATATTTTTCCAATTGAACATTTGCACAATATGTTCGTTCACCGCTACGGCCGCCCGCTGCATGAAAAGTGCCGCGAAACAACTCCCGGCAATAACGTGTGACGTCACTCCTTACTGTCGTGAGCCATTATGCCTTCACGATAGCCGTGAATGTAGCCACTGCGTTTTAAATAAATCGAAGTTCAACACATTCAAATAACACAAAATTTAAGCGATTTAAAAGCATTAATATTTACTTCTTACCGAATGTTTATGAACAACTACTTAAGGAAATCATCTTGGAAATCTTAGTCAATCTATGTATTGTTCACTCTTTAGGAATATTTTATAGAACCGCTATTTTTATTTTCTTTAAATTGAAAGCGGGTACGTCTACAGCCCTGACAGGATTTGAAATCAAGCACCGTGGGCAGCTAGTTACCCTTGTCTCCCGCTTTCCTTGTACTCGCACACTCAAGAAAGAATGGGGAAGAAAATGGCAGTGACGGCCAATTTCTAATCAAACCCGAAAAGCTGTGTATATCCAATCAATTTAATTTGTAAACTTTATTGATAACAACAACGGAAGAAAATAAACCTTTACTCCACATAAATGAATTTTATAAAATAAAAACTTCAATATTTATTGGAGAGTTAAATTTTTAGAATTTTTTGTTTATAATTACAGCACTAGGGTTTACGTCCTCTGCTATTATTTTAATTTACCTTGATAATCCGGACAGAGCTTCAAGATTCATGACATTTGGTTTACAACTAAAATGAATGGTATAATGGGAAAATAGAAAAGGGCTTTGAAAAGTCAAATGACTAGTCCTGGTCCCCAGTGAAACTTTTCAAGTTCCCTATTGGTCTCCTAAGTATTTTTCCAGATAATGAGAACGTTTTTTTTACATGAATATACATCTTTTTTGAGTGAAAATACCGTCCATTGAGAACCAATCAAAAGAATTCCTTATGTCTGTCGAAACAAAATTAAGATGAAACGTTCTGATTGAGGGAGAAGAGGGAGAGTCACCAAAGAAGATCTCTTTTGTGCGAGAACACAATCACCGTCTATTGTTCAACGAAACCTTTGACCAGATCTCTTATGGGAAACTCAACAGAAGGACAAAAAGTTTAAAAAATGTTGCGTCAGGGGTCTGTCTGTTCTCACGACTCTACTTTTCATGACGGAGACTGAGAACTTGGAGGGTGGAGTGAAGACGAGAACATTTAAATATTTCACCAGACGAAAGAAATTGTTTTTAATGAAGAGCTTTGCGTATATCTACAACAAATATTCAGATGAAATAATACAATGATATGTGTCATTAATTCGCATTTTTTCAATTTAATAAACAAATAGAAAATATGTTTCAGGAAATGCACACATAACAATATAGACATATTAGATGAGTTCACACGAAATATCTCTACGCTTAAAGTACAGAAGTTCATTCAAGTCAATATGCATTGTTGTCGCGAGTTCATATTATTGTTGACACGTGCAGCCATTATTATTATTATTATTATTATTATTATTATTATTATTATTATTATAAATTATTGTTCGTGGGAGTATTGATGTTTGGGTGTAGTAATTTACTTACTATGTGACAAGTGTTTCGGATTGTGGCTTTCTGTAAAGTTTTGTTTAAGTGTTGGTTTATATTCAATGTTAACAGGCTTTTATGTAATGAGTGTGGAATAATCCCAGTGGCAGAAAGAACAATAGAAACAATGTGTACTCTGGTAACTCCCTAAAGGCGTTTTATTTTGCGTACAAGATCCATATACTTGTATTTATGTGAGCGTATGTCTTTTGTAAATAGTGTGTTGGGGATGGAGATAATATTTGACCTATTTTACGCGCTTCCCATCGGTCCTTAAAATTACGTCATTTTTTCCAAGATGGACGCCGTAAGTGAGAAACATTCAATTGTTCCCATACACTGCCTTATTCACATGAATTATTTGTTAAAATGGTAAGTTGTTGTATTCCATGGAAAAGATGAAGTTACCTTGGAATTTTTGCGAACTATTAGTCATATTCTTACAGCGATATGGCTTGTCAGAGTCATGATCCCATTTACGCATCCCATCTTGGAATGGAAAGACCTTACAAGGGGACTGCACGGACATGTAATCACGGATATGATTGAAATTTTAGGAGGTCAATCTACAACATAATATGCCTTCTGTGTGAAACGATTTGACTCAATGGCCTTTCATTTCGGGGAGAAAAAAAAAATTACGTTTATTATTGTATTGCTAGATAAGCCGAGTGGGGAAAAAAGTATACAACTTAGCAGCGGTGGTAAACGTCAGATTCTGCTGAATTACTGGTCCGGGTTCGATTCCTGTAGCACTGGAGTTTCTTTTTCATTTTTTCCCCATTTTTTTCCTTTTTTTTCATTTTTTTCCAATTATTTTTCCATTTTTCTCTTTTTTTGTGTTTTTTCGCATTTATTATTTGTTTGCACTTTGCATAATAACATTCACATGCCTTGTACATAAGCAACATCACAGATCAAAAAAATGCAATTTGCTTTGTACAGTATTTTCACGAATGGTCATTGGTGATCCGTGATTTGGCGGTGATAATTGCGCATAGACCATTGACAGTGCGAATAGATCTTTATAATTTCTTTTTTATTTCACACGCCACGGCAATAACCGTCCGTGAAAATATTGTACAACACATTTTTCATTTTGTTTGACTTGTGACGTTGCTTATGTATGCGAATGTTATTATGCAAAGTGCAAACAAATCATAATGGCAAAAAACACAAAAAATTAGGGGGGATAGAAAATATTTAATTGAAAGGCCATTGCGTCAAATCCTTTTACACAGAAGGTATATTAATGTTGTAGATTGACCTCCTAAAATTTCAACCAAATCTGTGATTACATGTCCATGCGGTCCCCTTGTTAGTGAAATAGATCAATTATATAGGTCACATTGTTTTGCATATCTACTAGTGTAATGTCTGGTCTGTTATAAGGGATAGTTTTGTCAGTGATTATTGCTCTGCCAAAAATATAGACATTTAAGTCAAAATATAGTTTGTGTGATGTTCTCTAACAAGACAGTGTCTAGGATACACAAGGTGAAACAATTAATAAATAAGACTGGAGCAATTTAACAAAGACAAAACGTATTTCTGGCAAAACTATTTAATATTTTTCAAAGTAGTTACCTACTGAAGCTACACACTTATTGCAGCGTTCATATAAGTTTTGTAAACATGCTTTAAAGTCCTCTGTCTTGACATGCTTTCCAAAATCGTCTGTAACGTTCATTTTGATGTTCTCTATATCATCAAATCTGTGTCCTTTCATACTTTTTTTCACCTTTGGGAAGAAAAATTCCGGTGGAGACAAGTCTGGGGAATACAGCTGGTAAATGGTGACATCACTTCCTGGCCCGTTGCCTAGCGATTCCAAGCTTAGGTTTAACTTCTCTATGCTTTTCTTTGGCCTTACATCACATTGTTAAACCTAATGTTTGGAATCGCTAGGCAACTGGCCGGGAAGTGACATCATACTTATCAGCTCTATGAGAGGGTGATACAGCCAACACCTCCTAGAAAGAAAGCCAAACAACTGAAACGTCATACATTGTTACATCATCATAAGTCGACCAAATTTAAGGCTTACTATTGGTAGAAATACGGTTAACAATGGTCGAAATATGATGATGTAACAATGTATGACATTTCAGTTGTTTGGCTTTCTTTCTAGCAGGTGTTGATACAGCTCAGTAATTCCGTTATAGGCTAAGAAATCCTTAACAATCCTGCTGCGTGCGGTTTGGCATTATCGTGCAGTAATAACCAACTCCCTTTTGCATGAAATGAGGAAGTAGCATGGAAATTTTAAATTATTATTTTCTATAGTATTGGTTATCAGTATCAAGGAATAGTAATTCTTTTGTGAAAAAAATTCTTAGTTATTTTTTTAATATTTTTTAAAGTTGACACCGCAAGAAAACGGTATGTCATAGCCTGTGATAATTATGATGTCACTTGCCTGGTCATCGAGGCCAACGAGATAACAAGGCCTGGAAGCGAAAAAGTCACCTGACCATCGAGGTGTTAGCAACAATCCAACCTACATTGTTTCCAGCAAACGGAAAAACACTGATTGTTAACATCCAAGATGGAGACAATGAACGTTGGATTGTTGCTAGCACCCTGATGGTCAGTTGACTTTTTCGCTTCCAGGCCTTGTTATCTCGTAGGCCTCGCCTGCTCATAATTATCGCCAACAATGGTTAAAGCTTACACCCAACAATGCTTAATCATCAGATCGAGCTTCACCTGCACATAAAATCATTGCGTTTGGTGGAAAGTGACGTCAGATATCGTTTTCGTTGGGAGGCGTGGTTTGACGTTTTTAGCGCTAATTTTAATAGGTTTCTTTAATATTTCTAATAAATTTAAGAATTATTTTATATTCAGCATAACACAATCTGTATGAAACAGTGCTTAAATTTGTAAAAAAAAAATTTCCATGCAACTTCCCCATTGTGGCCTTACTCGATTGATTCTCCCTGTAGTACTCCTTGTTCATTGTTTGTCGAGGCAGAACAAACTCCTTATGGATAAAGCCAGTACTGTCAAAGAAAGTGATGAACATTATTTCTGTTCTTGATTTTTCAAACCGGAATTACTGTTTTCGCAGGAATACGTGGGACCGCCCTTCCATGCTCTGTCGTTTTGTTTCGGATCCTATTGATAGCACCAGGTTTCCTCCCCGGTCAAAACTGAATCCAGTAAGTTCGGGTTGGGATCTGCAGTCACATTGAATTACGCGCAAGCATCCAATGTGTTTCGTTTTTGCTCACCTGTTAAGAAATGCGGTACAATTCAAACACACAGATTCCTTTTGCCCAAATTTTCGGAATGTAGCTTAGTATGGGCATGTGCACCTTCACTCTTTAGTTTGGTTTTGATTGGCCCACTAAAGTCGGAGTTTCGGGGGCGGAAACTAAAGGGGACCAAAAGGTCTATGCGTAATTGTGCATATACAGGAATCAAATTCGATATGCAGGTTCCTCTAAGCAAAATCAACATCACTGTAAAGTTTGGGCCAAATTGTCCCAATAGGGTCGGAATTGTGGGGGTGGGAATCACTTGGTCTTTAGAAATTCATGGCAGCATATAGGGTGTGATATATCATTCGATCGAAAATGATGAGAAAGGAATGAAGATAGAGTTCTTTTATATTTTCTAAATACAAGGTTCGAAAAAATCAGTTTTTCATTAAAAAAATGGAGGGGGGTAAATAGTGCAGATGAAGGAATAAAAAAATAGGTGAACTCACGGCTTCCGCTACTTTCCTATACCTTCTTCGGGAGGCTTAATTTCTTGTTATCTTTGATCTTTATTTACTGATACCAGGCTTATTTTCCCATCTTATCATAAAAACGCTTTATTCTAACGAACTGCTTGCTTATAGATCAAAATTTATTGTTTGGATCCTCGCTTTAAGGTTATCCTGTATATTCCGTTAGGAGTTTTCATATGCTTCAAGGAGTTAATTTAGGTAAAGCCCGAATCTGAATAAAACAGTTCCTTAGCAGATAACCGCCAGGTCTGAAGAAAATGGAATGTGGAGGGGGTGTGCATTTTTGGGCATCTGGCCACATACAAAACATCAAAGACACCCGCTCCACATTCCATTCTTGCTGGACCTTGCTGGGGCTGCTCACATTAGTGATGATGCACTGTTTTCTGGCTCACATGACAGCTGATGTCACAGGTGAACTCTATGAACGATAGGCCTGTTATTGTATTAAATGGCTTTATTGAGGGTGGGATTATTTATACAATGGGTTGTAATTGTCGGATCGTTTTCCTCGGGCGACGTATTCCGTGTGTGACGAGGACAAGGCCGAGCAGAGAGGGGACTACCACGATCCGATTGATGTGCCGAAAAAGGAGGAGGCCCAGCTCACCGGAGCCAACAACCTAGAAGGCCGACCAGAGGATTGCACGCACTTAGAGGGTTTTTCCAAGGGGATCGACGGACTGCAAGGAAATTTGCTGCCGACAAACAGTCAAGACAACCTACCCCCATCGTCCCTGCTCAGCTCTCTCAACAAGCAACATCGCATAAGCGAATTCAACCAGGCTAATCAGGCGATCTCGCTACCCACCACTAGGCCGAGAGCGGAACGTTTAAGATCCACTGCCACATTTCCTTTCGCAAGTCGCGACCGGGCTGAGTACTCTAGCCACGTGTTGCGCTTGGCTTCGTCAGTCAACCTAATGTGTAAGTCTGCCTTAGTGGTTTAGTGTCACAAAATTTGGGAGGCTTAAGCGAGAGGGCCGACCAAATCCCAGTTCGGTCAGGAATAACAAATCATGGAGAAGGGAGAGAGATAGAGCAGACGACGAGAGAGGAGCAGGGGCCGAAAGAAAGAGCGTCGTATGTAAAGACAAAAAGACAGAAAGATAAAGCGCCATACGCAAAAAGAAAAAGGCGGAAAGGGTTTGAAGAAAGGAAAAAAGAGATTGGCCAGATTTCAATAGTTAGAAGAGAGACGAGGAAAGGGCCAATAAGAAAGCAAGAGAGAAAAGATTGGAGACTTGCAAAGGGAGAGAGAGATAGACAGGGACTTCAGTTCGGAACTTCGATGAGAAAGGTCGAAATTTGGAGGCGGAGAGATTCTGACGTCCTTCCCGAGAATCCGGCACTAAGAGGAAACTCTAAGCGGACAGGCGGACAGCAGG
>JAHWFO010116803.1:610784-713854 GCA_023313115.1 Rhysida immarginata
GCGTTTAGGTGCGTTAGATAATATTAAGAATTTTCATTAAACTTTATTCGCTTTCCTTTTTATTTTTCAGAGTTGCCCACGGCGTCGCTCATCAATTTAGTAGACGACGAACTTTGGGTTCCAGTAATCCTCCCGCCAAAAGGATTACACGACGGGATCTCCGTTAATTAAAGCGTTGGCGACAGGCAACATAGAAGGTCAGCGAGGCGCATCGGATACCTCAGTGAATATCGATCTTCAGACAGAAGAGATATTACGATTGGCCTTATGAATTTAAGGATAGGGCAAGTTTTGTTTCCTAGTGAAATAACGGGACACAACTTTCTCTACATTTATTTAAAGGACCAGTACAGAAGCTGAGTGTTCCACTTTTGAGATAGCTTTTGCTTGTCACTTTATGTTAATCAACGTAAGATACGAATTATTTTGTACTTATTAACTTTGCAATTTAATTGTAATTCGAATCGCTCATAAGGTGACGCGGAAGGTCACGTGAGCTGCAATTTTTTTGATTTTTCTCTGTTGTTGGAATTTTAGTTATAAACTTGTAAATAAATTATTTCTTCAATGCCAATTTTGCTACTTAATTTCAAACCCACAATTCCCCACCTAACAGTTACGTTACATTTAGCTATTGTGTTATGCTTTAGTTAATGTTGTTTTAATATTACATCATGCCCGGTGATTGTGCCAAAATTTTTGAACATTTAACAGTGATTACGAGGAGCTGCACGAGGCTTGCTTGTGTAGATCGACATCGCCCAACTAACGGTTCACTCGATATTCTACTTATACTGTTCTTGTTTCACTTATTCCAGATACCGCCTTCGTGCTCCCAAACCCGATTGGGTCGATGTGCTCCGTGATAGCTACTTCCAGGATCTACTAGCAATATTTAGTGTTTCCTCCCAGCTTCAGCGCCACAGCCGCCTGGGGAACTTATGCGAATCTTTGTGGGACAAGCTTCGTTTACCCAGTGAGATTTTAACACAGCGAGATTGTAAAAGGGCCTGAAGCCTACTACTGTAAGGTCCTATTAGGCACAATTGGAATTAACTCATTCAACATAATAATTTGTATTCGATTGAAGTTATGAACTCATTAAATTTAGTAGTAAACTTTCAATTCCTTGCCTTTTCCTTCTCGGTACACGATACATGCTAGCCTCTGGGGAGATAGATTAATGAACTTTCATTCCTTCCTATCTCAGCATATTGATAGTCGTGACAGTAATTTATTAATTACCTTTAATTTGGAGTCTCCATCTTGAGTATGGCTTGGTGTGATGTCTTTCGATCGTGATTCCATCCTTAGATGTTGTCACTCATCTGACTGAATAAGTCTTGTTGTTTAATCACGACATTGAGGCTGTGTACAGAGGTGAATTCAGGAAGGTATAGCCGTTATGTGATATGCTGCGATCTAGCCGTAGTATATTTAAACGATCTAGGCACACTGCTAAACCAGGGCCTAGCCATCGAAGATCGAAATCGAAGAGAATCAATGAAGGGATGAAAAAAGGGTGAAAAAATGGAAAAGAATAAAAAATTTCTACTTTATTTCAATTAATTTCTGTTGCAAGCTCTAATTGTTCATTAATTCAATAACAAAATTGATGACAAGTTAATTATCTCAAAAAGTTAAACATTTTATTAGTCATGCAGAAATAACAAAATATTCAACACTACAATCTCTCCTTGCCTTAGCTGTAATTATCTCGTCGCTGTAAAATAAATTCATGTCTGTTGATAATGACTCGTGTTTCGATCATAGTTTCATGAAAGTTTACTTCAGTGGGCGCAGCCATCTTGAAAATGACCAATGAAGCCAACTTTTGAGAAGATCGCTTAAAAACCTGGCTGGCAATGGACAGACGGAGCTAGCGTGGCCTAGCAAAGCGATCAGGAAAAAGGCTAGGCTAACCCACCTGGTCATAGCGAGCCAGCTACTATCCTGAATTCACCTCAGGTGTTTGGGGGCTGAAAATAAATTTTTGGTTCAGGTGGGGCATATGCACAAGTTACTGGTGTGACATGACAGGGGACCTGGTTCTCAGAGCAAAAGTGGTCTTAAAGGACAAACTCCAGCATAATATATAAGTTTATTTAAAACAAAAGTTCGAGATAAAAATAACAGCGTGGCGCAAATGAAAAATTTCAAATCGAACGCAAAATATATAAAACGAACGAAAATTACGAAGGTCAAGGTCACTTCCCATGCTCCAATACACAAAGCAGAAGTGACGTTCTCGCGCGATTGACTAAAGTGACCACATATACACGTGCTATTTTACGATGGCTTACACTTATGAATGAGAGTATTACACTAGAAGCAGCTCCGAATCGGATGTAGATTTTAATTTCCTGTTAAAGGATATGGAAGAAGTTTCATTCGGAAATGACATAGACGTTCAGCCTTACTGTTATGAACTGCTATGAAGCGATTATCAGTTGCTTATCTCGCCCGTGTACACGAACAATGCAGAGACCAACGTGACTGAATCCAGATAAGTACAAATACTGAAATTGCTTATTAATAAACTACAAAAAGTGATTGTTATACCATAATAGGCATTTTTCAGCATAAAATAGTCAGAGAATATAGAGGGTGTTTCAAAATTATGTACAATAAATTTAGTGACATATTCTTCAGGTCAAAAGAAGACGAAAATGTTCTATAGCACTTTGTCTGGAAACGATTTATTTACGCGATACAGCCAACTAAACCTGTGGCTCCAAATTACAGGAATTGTTCAAAGTGCTCGCCACCAGCTCGCACGCACGCTTCGGCTCGTTGCATGAGCGACCGTCTGATGTCATGGAAGAGTTCGTCGCCAGCATTATGAACGGTTTGGCATGCATTTTCAATTCGTTGTCGCAGATCCATAATGTTAGGAACTTCTGTGCTGTAGACGATCGTTTTCACATGACCCCACAGAAAAAAAGTCCAAGGGATTAAGGTCGGGTGATCTTGCAGGCCAGGCTACCGGTCCACCTCGACCTATCCACCGATTCGTATATGCAGCATTAAGGTGTGCTCCCACAACATGGCTGAAATGTGCTGGAGCGCCATCGTGCATGAACCACATGTTAGATCTTATCAAAAGATGAACATCTTCCAGTAATTCTGGCAAAGCATTCTGCAGAAACAAAAGATACGTTCGCCCAGTCAATCGTGGCGGCAACACATAAGGGCCAATTAAGTTATGTCTGACAATTCCACACCAAATGTTCACGGAGAAACGCTCTTGATGCGCTCGAGCTCTGGTAATATGCGGGTTAGCATCTGCCCAATGGTGCTGGTTGTGAGAATTTACGATTCCTGTCCGGGTGAAGGTTGCTTCGTCCGTGAAAAGTATCTGGCTGAGACAACTAGGGTCTGCAGCATGACGACGTTGTATCCATTGGCAAAATCGTTGTCGGTGTCGATAGTCCGTTGGGTTCAGTGCCTGAACCAGTTGCAGGTGGTATGGATGCAAAAGCTGACGGTGAAGAATGCGCCAAACAGATGAGTGCGGAATGTGTAACATGGAAGATATACGACGGGTGCTTGTCTGTGGTTCATCATGTATGATGTCAATTGTCACATCCTCCTCATCCGGAGAATGTGCTACAGGCCGCCCTTGTCCTGTTTGATGGCCAAAGGAACCACGCTCCCTCAAATGTCTGTCGACAGATACAAATGTTCGGTTATTTGGCAAACGTCTATTCAGAAAGCGTTCTTGGTAGAGTCTTCTTGCTTCCACAGCATTTCCGTCCGCAAGACCATACATTAGGTGCATGTCAGTGTATTCTGCACTGGAATACGTGTACATGACTTTTTTTTTTTACGTAAATCGTAATGCGTATGTCAAAGCATGCAAACGTTCTGAAATTGATATTCCTAGTGGATGTACAGTAGTGAAATTACAGTAATGGAAACAACCGTACACAACTAATGGAACAACCCTAAAGTAGATTAAATGGATCAAACCACTCAACCTAGTGATGGGTCGCAACGCTGAAACTGCTAAAATATCGTCCGCTAAATACCGTGCTTCCCTACTGTATGATATTGGATTACTCGCAAACAAATCGTTTCCAGACAAAGTGCTATAGAACATTTTCGTCTTCTTTTGACCTGAAGAATATGTCACTAAATTTATTGTACATAATTTTGAAAAACCCTGTATGATAGTCATGCTATTTTAGAAAGTAAAAAGTTCTGAACAGCATTTCGCAATTTCTCGAGTCGGCTGGAAAGTTATCAGATGACAGCGGGAAAGTTATCAGATCGCAGCAGCACCAAGCTACTTATTTTTTGCTTGAATTACACAAAAAATTAGTGGAAATGAATTATTTATTACGTGGAGCAGATGCAGTAATAATTCTGAAAATTAAGGTGGCTGGCCTGGACAAACAATTGGGAAATGTAAGCTATTCTGAATTTTTACCCTACATGTATTCTTTATTGCCTGTTTTTCCAGTACCTCAAAGGAGCTAATCGTTCAGATATATTTTGTTCGAGAAATCGCAGATTATGGCAAATGAAAAAAAAACCTATTGCTATTCATTATATCTTGTGGTGATTGGTAATTTAATTTTTTTATTCCAAAGTTTTATTTTATTGATAATTTGTGCTTAGGTTTAAGTAATTTATTGTTGTGGCCAATGGGCCATTGTTATCATAAGTATCTTCCAAACTCGCATGATGCAAGCTCTTGCCCCATGTGGCAATTTCTTTCGCAACTAATAACTCTGTCACCAGATGTTTTACTATTTAATCTATATATATAAAGAAGGATGTTTGTTTGTGGGTTTGTTTGTTTGTTTTTTATACAAATCTACAGTTCTATTCCGATCTTGATAAAATTTTGCATACATGACCTTCAAAGCATGAGGAAGGTCAATGTCTACCTCAGATTTCGAAAAAATAATAATTATTGATAAAAAATCGATATTCATGGTTATGGCAGGGCATATTAATGAGAAATATCTCATGACCAACAAAGCAAGACAAAGTTTTGCAAATATAGGTATCAACAATGATATCAACACGCAATTCAAAAACACTCTGCACGGACCAACAATATCTCATGACAACAATGCAAATCAAAGTTCGTGCAACAATGGGTATCAACAATGGTGTCAACACGCAATGCACCAACACTATGCAAGGATCAACAATATATGTCTCTGACCAACTATGCAAGGCAAAGTTTGTGCAATATATAATTCAACGCATAGAATTCCTGTTATTCAGGCTTTTCTTAGAAAAGAGAATTCTTAGTACTTAAGAATTTCTTGAAAATCTTCAAAAATGATCAGTAACTGGAGACAATGAGTTTGCAGACTAGTGAGAGAGAGTGAAAGACGATAGAGGAAGCACTGCTTTAGCTCCGTGCTGTATTGAGCAAATGGTAAGCAAGTAAATAGAAGAATCAGCGACCGCTAGACTACACAAAGTGATGAATGGCAAATTTTTGCTTCAAGACATCGAGAGAAGAAAGGAAATTGCAACAACATCAAGTATACATCTAAAGTAAGATTACGTGAGTAAAAAATTATTTAGACTAGAAAGCATCCTTGGAGAGTTCCATCCATTGTGAGCCACTAAATTTTTTTTCAGTTACTCAAGTCCCGATATATCATCTAGAATGGATTTTTACAGTGAAGCAGTAAATTCCTGTCTTTCGGATTTTTCTTAGAATGGATAGTCCCTTCGCTGTATATTGTAGTGATTGAGTTATTATTTAACCAATTTGGAGCTTTAATTTAGCTTTTTGAGGTTGTTCTGTTTACTTACAAGCGTAATTATCCTGGGCAACGCCAGGTCCTCTGCTAATCTTCTATACATACGAGGCGCATCCAGAAAGTAAGTTTCCCTATTTTAAAAAAAAACAACTCACATTTACAGGAACATATTTATTGGCAACAAGTATAGCAATGTGTCAACTATTTTTCAACATAGCCACCACCAGAAATGAGACACTTGTCGTATCGTGGGATCAACTTTTGTATCCCCCTGTCGTAGAACTCTGCCGCCTGTGAATGGAACCAGCGTGTGACAGACGTCTTCAGCTCTTCGTCGTTGCCAAAACGCTCACCGGAGGACAGGAATTTCTTGAGGTGCAAGAAAACGTGAAAATCACTGGGAGCAAGATCAGGGCTGTAGGAAGGATGATCAAACAACTCCCAGCCAAATTTCGTCAAAACAGCTGCTGTGCGTCGAGCCATATGTGGACGAGCATTGTCATGGAAGAGCACAACACCTGCAGTAAGCATTCCATGCCTCTTGTTTTGAATGGCACATCACAATTTTCGCAGTGTTTCACAGTAACGGTCAGCGTTTACTGTTTCACCACGTGGAAGGAAATCAATGAGCAGAATGCCCTTCCTGTCCCAGAACACCGTGCACATCACTTTCCGTGCTGACAGCGTCTGTTTGAATTTTGTCTTGACCGGAGATTCACTATGCCACAAATGCATTGACTGCTGCTTGGTTTCCGGGGTGATGTGCGAAATCCAAGTCTCATCGCCCGTGACGATCTTGTCGAGGAACTCGTTGCCGTCATCGTGATACCGTTGCAGAAATGTCAGTGCTGCTCCTAAGCGTTGAATTTTGTGTTCAGGTGTCAGGTTTTTCGGCACCCATCTGGCACACAATTTTTTGAACAGCAGGTGCTTAGTGACAATCTCATGCAACAAGGATCGCGATATCTGCGGAAAATAGGTGCTCAGCTCCGTAATCGTGAAGCGACGGCTCTCCATCACGCACAAGCTCAACAAGATCATCATTGATGAGGGATGGTCGCCAACTGCGCTCTTCATCATGGACACTTTGACAACCTTCGGAAAACTGCCTACACCAGCGACGCACCATCTGCTTACTCATGATGTTCGGCCCATAGACCTGACAGAGCTGACGATGAATTTAAATTGGCGCAATGCTTTGTGCATTCAAGAACTTTATCACTGACCGAACCTCGCAGGCGGCGGGTGAAGAAATAAGAGCTTCCATTTCGGACCATTGCTACCACGCTACTGGCATGAGGCGGGACCTGTCCGGCTGGCATATGATTGATACGTCATAGATCTGTTACACATGCGCAATTGACATGACTAATTACGTTTACTTTAAAGGGGGAAAGCATCGGGAAACTTACTTTCTGGATGTGCCTCATATAAAGAAGGACGTTTGTTTGTGGGTTTGTGTGTATTGGTACAAATTTACAGTTATATTCCGATCTTGATGAAATTTTGCATACTTGACCTTCAAAGCATGAGGAAGGTCACTGTCTACCTCAGATTTCGGAAAAATAAAAATTGTCTATAAAAAATCGATATTCATGGTTATGGCAGGGCATATTAATGAGAAATATCTCATGACCAACAATGCAAGGCAAAGTTTGTGCAACAATACTTTTCAACAATGGTATCAACACTCAATTCCCAAACACCCTCCATGGACAAACAATATATATCTCGTGACCAACAATGTAAAGAACACTTTCTGCAACAGTATGAATCAACAATGGTATCAACTCGCAATGCTCCCAAGGCAAGGATCAATATTATATATCTCATGACCAACAATGGAAGGCAAAGGTTGTGCAATAAAGATAAGTTTCAATTTGTACCAATGCATAGAATCCTTATTATTCAGGCTTTTCTTAGAAAAGAGACTTCTTAGTACTTAACAGTTTCTTGAAAATCTTTAAAAATGACCAGTAACTGGAGATAATGGAGAGTTAGCAGACTATAGAGAAAGAGAGGAAAGACGACCGAAGAAACAACCATTTAGCTCCGTGCCCATATAGAGCAAGAGCTTCTACGTCAAGAGCAAGAAAAACTTGAATCTAAAGTATCTGGTCCCGGTATATCACCTAGGATTCCTGTTTTTCGTATTTTTCGTGGAATGGATAGTCCCTTTGCTCTGTGTTGTATTGATTGAGTTATTATTTAACCAATTGAGGCTTATAATTTAATTTTTTGAGATTGTTCTGTTTACCTACAAGTGTAATTATTCCAGGCGATGCTGGACACTTCTTCTAGTTGTTGATAAAATCATTGTATAATTAATGTTCTTTTTATTCTAGAACATTTCTTCATATTCTCCTTCCTTCTGCCACCTTACTTCTCCTGTGCAGCCATGGTGCCCACACACATTAGCTAGTCTTTCTTTTTTCCTGCTCCAGCCTTGATTGTACATTTGTGATTCTAATTAAGAGTTTGCTGACATGGTCCCCACATTTCATCCGTGTCTATGTTTATTCGACCCATTACTCGTTTTCACAGTCTCCCCATGTTTAGGCCACAAAGCCTAATCGGTACAATCTCTGCTATCTTTCTCCATGCCCGAATATTTCATCTGCAGAACCATGCATCTAGGCTGTTGAGTTAATTGTGCATCGCGAGATACCACATGACTGTATTATCACTCCACTGAGAAATTTATCCATTTTTTGTACTAATACTTGTGTGAGACACTGTAAGGAATTAAATTCATATTTTATTCGTGTATAATTTTCTTAACTTCTTTTACCATTGTTAACCAAGGGACAAGATTTGTGTTCTAGTTTCTTTTTATTGTCGTTAATAAATTTTTTTATTGTTTATTATGCAAAGTGTTTGTTCAGTCATTACTAGCCATAAATCCACTATAATACCCATCTCATCACTGGTAGAAGAGCGTGGTTTGTGGAATTGGAACTTTTGTGTCCAACTATGGCTGGGTTTTTCTTTGATGGCAGTTGTTCAATCCCTAAGCCCACCAGTGTTAACTTTTCACCAATGGAAGTATCGGATGTTAGTGTTCCTGGAATCAAAGGGATTATACAAATATGTATACACTGAAACTTCTTTACCTGTTTCGGATCCAGAGAGATCTGCTGTTTGAATGGACTGGGCACGCCTAAGATATTATTTATTACATGGTGGATGATGACATTGTAGTCATGTTGCAGGATGAAAATCCATTTACCATTTGGGAATCCATCCATCGGTATTATACCCAAGCCAATTCTGTCGCTCAGGTGGAAGATATGCGACACCTTTCAGCTCTTCGCATCCATGACGCAAACGACTCCAATGCATACGTAGCACGTGCATTGCAAATACTTGTGGAGACAGGTGCCATTTCATTACCCATAGACGAAAAGACCTTAAATTATCATATAGTAGCTGGTTTGCCTTCAAGCTATACACCTTTAAGGCTCTTAGTGCAGATTGACCCTAACATAACCCTCGAAGTCTTTCATAGTCATTTGAGTGTTGTGTTCTATGATAATTCATTGGATGCTCCTCTAGCATCACCTGTTGCGTCACTACAATGCCTTCTCGGGTACCACCTTCTCCCCCTTGTACCCAACATCGCTCAGGGGTACCCTGTTACAATTGTGATGGCTGAAGGCATGTCAGGCCTGTTTGCACTTCTAAGCGGTTTTCATCAGCATCCAGCACCTCCAACGTTCGCGTTTCCCAGCCACCGTCTCAACCTGACATACATGCTCCACGTCCAAAGCGTAAATCTCGCAAGCTCGATGGCAAAGCCACGGGGCTGAAACCTGCAACAAACTGCGTTGGCCTCCAAAAGCAAGAATGGATAGTGCATACTGGCAGATTCTTCCATGTCATTAAGGATAAGAGGTTCTTTACATCTATGTGGAGCTACCATAGAGATATTCACACAGCAAACCCCAAAATAACCATTACCGCCACTGGTATAGGAATCGCGAGTGTTCCGTTAACCACTGGGTCAGTTTTAACTCTACATAACGCGCTTTATGCCCCCCTTACGCGATTTAACCGTGTATCTATAAGTCAATTAACCAAACAGGGAAATACTTTGTGTTTTGGTTCTAACGGTTACTCAATAACTTCCGAACAAGGCGTACCCATGGCTGCACAGGAGGAGGTTGCATTTCTCCCATTCCTGCCAGTTTTATATCAAACTCTACCCTTGTAGTTTCTTATCTGGATGCCCATAATGCCTTAGGGCATCCGTCAAGTAAAAAGATTGCCAAAGCACTAAAACGTGACAGTATACGTGGTCAACAATTCCCTCTAAGATCATGCCATGTGTTCCATGTTTAGAGGCAGGGATGACTAACGCACTCCATAGAACTGTTTGACACCAACAGTCTACTCGGCCTTTGTATCTCCTTCACATGGACACGATCGGTCTCATGACAGTTACCTCTGCTTATGGCCATAAACACCCCTTGATCGCCGTGGAAGATTATACCCATAAGATATTTGTGTAATCTTTATCTACTAAGGCAGAAGTTTCGCACTCCTTGATAAATTTAATCAAATGGCAAATACGATCGATAGGAAACCGACTGGTCCACATAAAGACAACGGCATGGAATTCACCAACAACAAATTAGATGAATTTTGTGCTACAGAAGGGATAATGCAACATTTTACCATTCTTCTGAACCCCCAGTCGAATGGTGTTGCAGAAAGAGCGGTCCACTCTATCTGTGACGGAAAAAGAGTCCTGCTTGCCTCTTCCAATGTTTCCCACCAGTATTTGGATCTTGCAGCAGCAAAGGCAGCAGATAACTTGAACAGGACAAACGCTGTCACCATAAGAGTTATGGTAAAAGACCCACCTTCAAACATGGAGCACCGTTTGGGTGTCTTGTGAACTATTTTATTTCCAAATCACAATGATCTAAGCTACAAGCACAAGAAAAACCTGGAATCTTTATGGGATACTGAGGTTCGTCCCCAGGGTACCTCATCTATTTGAGGAATCCAAGTTGCTTCGTGCTCGATCTGTGCATTTCTTTCCTGATACATTCCTTTAAATGATTGCGTCTCGTGAACTGCTGTTCACAATTCTAACAATGCCATAACTTCCTTATGATTCTCCCCTGTCGGAGCTCCCCAAAACTGATGATACAGAAGATGTTAACAGACAGTTCTCACCCATTTTCATTTCGGCTCTCGATAATACTCTTCAACAGTCACCTTTTCAAGTGAATGACACGTTAATTTCTACACTTCCAGCTTAACCTGTACCATCCATGGAGCAACCTAAACAGATAGATCAACCTTCTGGTTTACCCTCATTGGCTGAGTCTCCCCTCCTCCTGAGTTGCAAAGATTCCAAAGACTTAAACAGAAAGTGGGAAAACAATGAGCTGTTTTCTACTCTCCTAACAAAAATCTTGCTGGCCCGAGGGCGTCCCTATAACAACTCTTTCATATGAGCAAGCACTCTCCTTCCCACAACATCATCAACGGGAAGAGGCAATGAAGAGCGAGTTAGAGTCGCTTCATCTCCACCAAGTTTTGGATTTGGTTCCTAAGCACCCCCCCCCCCAAATGCTGAAATCCTAAAGACCATATGGATATATCACATAAAGTGCAACACTGATGGATCCATCTCCTGTTTCAAGGCAAGGTTGGTCCCAATGGCCTCATCACAGATATATGGCAGCTAATACGAACTGACATTTTGTGAGTCTTCGACTTTATTATAACAGCAATAATGAGTTTAGTCTAGTTGTTATATGAGAAGGTGTTTTCATGTTCAGACTTACTTTGGAAGAAGTTACAATTATTTTAACGAACAATTGGAACATCTATCTATATATATATATAAAGAAGGATGTTTGTGGGTCTGTGCGTCTGTGGGTCTGTGGGTCTGTGTGTGGGTCTGTGGATCTGTGTGTACGTTTTTTATACAAATCTACAGTTTTATTCCGATCTTGATAAAATTTCGCATACACGACCTTTAAAGCATGAGGAAGGTCACTGTCTACCTCAGATTTCGGAAAAATAATAAATATCGATAAAAAATCGATATTCATGGTTATGGCAAGGCATATTAATGAGAAATATCTCATGACCAACAATGCAAGGCAAAGTTGGTACAACAATAGGTATCAACAATGGTATCAGCACGCAATTCACAAACACACTGCATGAACCAACAATATATATCTCATGACTAACAATGAAAGGAAAAGTTTGTGCAAGTGTAATTATCCCGGGTACCTCTTCTAGTTTATTATATTTTTATACATTGTTAGAAGATCTTCTCTCTACGTTTTCGTCAGTTTTCAACGTTTAAATCAATTACATTCCTGAGTTGTTAGTATTATATGAAGATAATAGATTTTAGTAAACATAAGAAGGATTTAGAAATTAATATACTATAATCAATTGTCAGTGATGAAGTGGGTTTCCTTTCTTGTAAGAAGAGACAGGCGATGAGAACGGATGTTTGTCCATCCCGCCTTGGTGGAGCAACTTGAGACATCGTTGGGGGCAGCATTCGCTTCTCTCCTCGGTGTCCAAGGTGCATGAACTGATTTTGGCTGTCACCTGAAATGATTGACGTCTGTGAGGAAATGTTTTTCTCTCATCTCAACCAATCGTCATATTAAAATTAATCCAAAAAAACTGTACATCATCCATATGTAATTAGGAATAGCAATTTGGGACATTCTGATTTGAGAAACTTTTATCAGAAGAAATAGTCAGTTGCCCGCCAGAAGTTGAGTAGAGTAGTGGTTAGTGCCACCAGATGCGGAGAGACGAGTCGAGTTGCCACCCAGACACGATGCAGGTCGAACTACCAGCTTGAACGAGAACCAAAAGGGCTAATAATCTTGTGACATTTATCTCTCATGGCCATCAGTTATTATATAAATATTTTAAATGGGTGTAATGTTTAATCTGGTTTCTATCACACAAATAAAAGCGTTAGAGCAATAAGAGAGTTAATGGTGAATAAGTTATTTCTTAAGGGGATAAAAAGGGGTCTAATTATATAAGCTATTGTTCACCTAACCCACTGCCTTTTCCAGCCACACCTGTGAGCCAGAAAATCTTAATTTTGTGGGAGCACTGGGCGGATAGGAGAGCTGTATTTAACCAACAAATTTTCTCTCTTGGTGCTTAGAGCCACAATTGTTTTGCCATTTCCAATTGAGCCATAGGCCCCACATTTTTGTCGCAGTTCGACAGGATTGTTTTGTATTTTTTAGTATGAGAAATAGTTGCCACATTTTGGTGACAGGATGAGTAATTATTTATTTAAATTAAATAAAATCTAGCATAATTAATATTGCATAATTAATTGAGCAAAATTTTAGGGAAAATTTCTTGCCATAAAAATTATTTTCACAATTGTTTAAAGTGGGGCGAACACGTAGCCATTTAGCCAACGAAAACCCTTGATCTAGTCAACGATGACTGTTTTCTCTTGACTAAATTGTGTGAAATGAAGAAATGTCCGTTGACTCTAGTCAATGCAAAATTTCGTTTGACTAGAGCAACGCCAACTTAGTCAAGCAAAAGTAGCTAATCAGAAATCATTGCAAAATATGTCATCACTGAGATCATGGTGACGAAACGTGGTCTCAGTTACATGGGATTTAAATAAAGATAGAATTCTCATCCACTTTTATAGAGGTGAGTAAAGGAAAATTTTAAATATTTTTTTTACAAATATTACAAGGCAATTTAATATTTAACTTTAACTTTCCTTGTGCATGTGTTGCAAGAATTTGCATGACATGTTTGAGATCACAATTGAGAATTTGAGATCACGTTTTTGAGTGTGACTGAGATTGTCTTTGACTTAGTCAAATGCAACTAGGTCAACTGCTTGACTAAACCCGCTTAAGAGTTTGTTCTTATGATAGATACTATGCTGCGTAACTTTGTTTAAAAAAGTTTTTGATACTTATGATTGATTTTATGTTGCTTGTACGAATAAGAGTGTTGGTGCTTGTTGGTGCTCATCAACTACATAGATTATTTGCACAGGAATCTAAATATTTTATCAAGGCGTGAGTAGCAAAAGCGTGTTCTTATTCTAAGTAAGAAACGTAGTGTCTATTGTGACTATTGTTCATGCTCATTGTGCAAAGAATTGTTGGAAAAATATTTCTTTCATGATTCCGATTCATACAGTTAACATCTGAATTGAATTATTCTTGTTTGATTTTGATAAGTAGATTTAAATTAATGAAGATGATTATAATTTTAAGAGCGACTTTGATTAGGAACTATTTTGATTAGGAGCGTTATTGGGGGTTCAGAAATTAATTATACAGACTGGAAGGTTAGTGATTATGAATAATACGCATTATGGTGAATAACAATAATAACATGCAAGTTTCAGGCTTATACACTGAAGTGCCCATATTTGATGGCAGTAGTAATGTGAATGAATATTTTCGGAGACTTGAAGAGATCTCCGATGCCAGGAATTGGAGAACACATACGAATTTTAAAATGGCTTAAGTCAGGTTAGCAGGGGATGCATGTATTTTGCAAGCAAAGATAGAGACATAGTAGCAGCAGAAAATTATGAAGTATCTAAAGGGTTAATGTCTACTAAATTTTTTAAAGAAACTATGGAACAGAATGAGATTTACGGAATACCATCAGGAGTGCGGCGAAAAAGTTAGACAGTTTGCAACTAGATTACAATCTTTTGGTAGGAAACTTCTAGAACCAATTGATGGTGAAGGAGAAGTTATAAATGCTATGCGTGAGTACGCACTACAGTTGATTGATGACAGACTTAAAGAACAGATTTTTAGCAGATATAACTATAAATTTGCAAAAGGATATAATTTATCGTAAGCTTGCCACGTTAGAAGAAGCAATAGAGTTTGCAGAGGAATTAGAAGAAGTGGAACAGCGTTTAAAAAATAAACAAGCAACTCTGCATATAGCCAAAGACATGGAGCGTGAAGAGGAGCTGGCAAACTGAATAGAGCAGCGAGTAAGCATGAATATACAAAGGATGCTAGAAATAATGTTGGGTCATAATGTAAATGATAATGGAAGGAATGAATGTATGAGCCAAATGAGCCTGCTCCCAGAGAGGAAAAATCGTAGGGACTCGAGTGAATAGAGAGGAAACCACTATTTCAAATTGCTCAACGGAAGTTCCGTCTATGGGGAACGGACAGGGGTTAGAGAGACAGAGAAAATTACGCTGTTACACGTATTCACACCTATGGCACATTTCAACACGGTGTCCAGAAAATAAAGAAAGAATGCCTATCTGTCATTATTTTAAAATTAAAGGTCACTAAGAAAAGAGCTGTAGAAAGAAATTAAGAGATAGGCAAACTCCACGGAATTCCGCAGAAATTAATGAAGATGGATCAGCAGTGAAGGCAGGCCTACCCAGTCAAAAAACGGGTTGCCCTCCTCTCTCGCTCAGTGAATACGGGAGGGAGAGGAGAACAAAGGAGTGTTTGTCGAGAGGACACTCCTTTATGCTGCATATTAAGAGAATTATTGATTGAAGCGCAATTTAGCCAAATTAAAGCTGATCTTTTAATTGACACAGGCAGTAAGGTTAGACTGTTAGATGAGGAAACTATAAAACAGTTAAAGGAGCTAGGCTATCTGATGAAACGATTACAATTGCCGGACTTAGAATTAGTGGGAGTGACAGGAGAAGGGTTCCTTATGAAAGGAGTGTATCTTATAAAGATAGGTATCATTAACAGGAGTTACGAAGTGCAATTTTATGCATGGGATGAAAGATGTGGAGTGCCTTATGCAGGAATGTTAGTAAGAGACACCCTGGGTGCTTATGGATTCATAATAGATCTCAAGGAACAAGTGTTAAGGGAAGGAAATAATACAATATATTTTGCAGTAGATATGAAGGATATGGAAAACAGAGAAGGCAGTAGAATAGGAAAACGCAGAATTAATTATATGGATCCCCAGCTCATTATGAAATAATAAATATAATATTCAACCAAATAAGTGTGACGTGTTTATTTACATTATAATTTTCTTCTTATTTTTAAAAAAATCTATTTACAATTGATGGCCTTAAATTACTTTGCCTCCATTAACAGAAGTAATGTGCATAGGAACAGTTAGAGGAAAACAATGTAATTATAGAAGGAATTATAGAAACACGTAATTTAAATGAATTGGGATTAAGAACAGTTAATGTATTGGTCACATTGTCCACATATAATAAAGTACCAGTGATAATTTTAAACTGCTCACAGGAGGAATTAAAGATAAGAAAGGGAACATTAGTGGGAGAAATCTATAGCATTGATCAAAAGGCTGTACAACCTGATCATACCATTGAAGTGAAAATGGGAACCCAAAAGAAGGTTCTGAGTAGAGAAGAATATCTTAATTTATTTAATTTGGAACACTTAAGAAGGAAAGGATAGCCAGCAATTGGAGGATTTGCTTTATGATTACACAGCATGTTTCTCACAGACTGTATTTGATTTCGGACATTTAATGGCTACGTCTCACAAAATAGATACAGGTGATGCTAAGCCTATCACTCAAGCACCACTTTATTAACCTACAGTATTAAAAGCAGTAGATTTAAAACAGGTAGGCACAACTAGAAGCAGTCAGAACGCGGAAGAGATGAGAGACGATGTTGTTGCGTGAGAGACAATTGATATTTTTGGGTAGTTATTAACTTTTGATTAAACATGGGTAGTTATTAACTTTTGATTAGTTTCTTGGGTTAGAATTATTATTCAATTCTTATTATACAATTAAATGATGGCCAATTGTCACGAGATTATACTGTAGCCTTGTTATGAATTGATGAATTAAAAAAGTAGAGAAGGAGATGCCTCCCTCACCGCTGATGTTGTTTTCACCATATCAGGTTGCAGAGGAGCACCTTCGGCTACTGAGACAGCCACGAAGGCTTAAGTCATCGCAGCTTCAACTACCATTTCCATCACCTGCATTGGAGTGACGATTTTGAACTTTTCAACTGCGTCGGATGTCACTGAATAGTGAACTGTGTAACTAATGTCATGAGTACATCAGCCAATCAGGTATTTCAAGGAGGCTTAATTGTGAACTGAATGCTACATATTTACAAACTGATTAAACAGTAATACCTGAACCATTGACTTGATTATGAACTATTGTCAGTGATGTGATTTTAAACAGTTTTCTGAATGAACATTCTTAAATATAACCTCATTTATATTTTGAAATTTTAGTGAACTTGACTAATGCAGACATTTGACATTGTTATTGTGTTTCTATTATAAGAACATTTTGAGGTTTTCATTAAATGTTATATATAGCTTGTGTACATTACTGATAGCAATTTGGTGCCTATTGATAAACAATGAAACAAAGAAATTTTATGAACAGTAACTTTTAATTTGTGAATGAAATTACATGAATCAGTGACTTTGAACTTGAATGATTCTACCTGAATATTTTTTGATTAGCTATTTCAATTATAATGATGTACGGTTATTCCAGATGAACATTCCTTCAGTAGATGATATGAACTGTTGAGAAATCCTGAATTAAACTTTAAGTGGTGTAGAGTTTTAAAAAAAAAAACTTTATATTCATTTACTCTCACTCGTTCCGTTCATTTTTTTTTTTAAATCGAAAGTCTTATGATTATATTTTGCCCGGTATCACTATATAATTTACATGATCTATATTAGGTCAAGGCTGTTTAACTTAAGTAGAAGTTTTAAACTTTCATTTATACTTAGAATAATTGTAATTACTACTTATTCATTTATGATTTATATACCATTAAGCCTTATTGACTATGTATTATTTGTTATGGATTTAATAAACTAAATGAAATTGGAGTGAGAGAGAGAGGGAGAGACACAGGATTGCCCACTGGATGGAAGCATGAAGAATCATCGTGTATGGCCACCAGATATCAATGAACAACAGGTTTGGCTAAGTTTTTGATGAATTCATTTTGAAACCCCATTATTAATTCAAAAAAGTGTGATCTTAGGATAATTCCTTTTCTTAGAAAAGGGAGCAGTGTGAGTCTTTGACTTTATTATAACAGCAATATGAGTTTAGCCCAGCTCTTATCTGCACTAATTTATTTTCATGTGCAGATTTAAAATCTATTTGAAATAAGTTAGAATTATTTTAAGGAACAATTGGAACATTTATTATATTTTTATACATCATTAGAAGTTCTTCTCTCTACGTTTTCATCAGTTTTCAACGTTTAAATCAATTACATTTACATTCCTGAGCTATTAGTATTATACGTATGAAGATAATAGACTTTAGTAAACATAAGAAGCATTTAGAATTTATTATCATACAATGAATTGTCGGTGAAGGAGTGGGTTTCCTTTCTTGTAAAAAGAGACAGATGATGAGAATGGATGTTTGTCCACCCCACCTTGGTGGAGGAACTTGAGACATCATTGGGAGCGGTATTCACTTCTCTCCTCGGAGTCCAAGGTGCATGAACTGATTTTGGCTGTCTCCTGAAATGATTGACATCACTGAGGGAATGTTTTTCTTTCGTCTCAACCAATCGTAATATAAAAATTAATCCAAAAACCCCGTACATCTCCATACGTAATTAGGGATAGAAATTTGGGAGATTGTGAAGTGAGAAACTTATATCAGAAGAAATAGTCAGTTGCCCACCAGACGTTGAGTAGAGTAGTGGTCAGTGACCGCCAGAAGCGGAGAGAGGAGTCGAGTTGCCACCCAGATGTAGAAGTGAATAAAAGAGTCGCCCATCTAATTGGTGATGAATAGAGGTATTACTAATCAGTTAGAACTGTAAAGACTTAATGCTGACCAAGAGGTGCCTGAACAGTGTTCAGAGAAGAACGAAAAGAATGCCAGTTTTACACATTGCTGGTTGTGAAGCCTGAATCCAAAGCCTGATGAGCCGCCTTTGTGTTCCATGAACAAGTAGAAGAACCAAGCCCAATCCAAACCAGCTGCCGTCAACAAAAGCCATTCCAAGGGCCGTTCCTAGATTGACACCGATAGCCAGACGAGAGCCACTGCCACCTGCTACCTCATCATCTGCCGATGCCGACACGATGCGGGTCAAACTACCAGCTTTAACGAGGTACAAATGGGCTAATAATCTTGTGACAATTCTCTGTATTTCTCATGGCCATCAATTATTATATTAATATTTTAAATGGGTGTAAAGTTTAATCTGGTTCCTATCACAATAATAAAAGCGTTAGAGCAATAAGAGAGTTAACAGGGAATAAGTTATTTCTTAAGGGGATAAAAAGGGGTCTAATTATCATAAACTAGTGTTCACCTAACCCACTGTCTTTTCCAGCCGGAAAATCTTAATTTTGTGTGGAGCACCGGCCTGATTGGTGAGCTGAACCCCACTGTATTTAACCAACAAATTTTCTCTCCTGGTATTTTGAGCCACGATTATTTTGCCATTTCCAATTGATTTCCAGGCCCCACAATTTTAACCTGTTATAAGAATGGACTCATTACGACTACCGCTTGGAGTGGCAGTCAACACAGGCATGTCATTGCGTCAATATGATGTGAAACGTGCTTATCTGCATGCACCTATTGACCATATTATATACATGATGCCACCAAAAGGACTACCAGTCTTTGCAGACAAACTGCGCAACCTTTGCAAGTCCCTGTATGGACTAAAGCAAAGTGGCAGATGTTGGTAAATGAAATTTTATCAACTCCTTCATCTGAACTTGACGCCTTCATGAGCAGATGATTGCCTTTTCAACTACAACAATGGCAGATGTTTAATCCTCCTTGCCGTGTACGTGGATGACATTGTTGCTGCCACAAATGATGAACAATTCCTAACTTTACTAGTGGATATTATTCGACGTGATATTTAGTTGGTGGACCTTGGAGATGTTTGTTCTCTTCTGGGCATGCAAGTGAGCCGTGATGATAGCTCCATGCAATTGTCTTCAGGCCCACTACATCCAGCAAGTCACCCAATAGCACCAGCTACAGAATGTCAAGCCCAGCAGCACTCCTCTCAACCCACATGTAAATTTGGATGAAGCAGAAGAATCGCAACTAGCCAACCCAATTGTTTACCAATCTCTTTTGGGATCATTAATGTACGTGAAGACATGTATGCACCTGGATATAGCATATGCAATTACGAGATTGCCATGATATGAGGGATCTCCTACCATTTTGCATATGATGGCACTCAAAGGTGTGGCAGCTTATCTGGCCACACACCTGGCCACTAACCTTCGTTCAATCGACCAGTCCATTTGTGTGCATACACTGATGCCAGCTGAAGTGTTACCCCACATAATAAAGGATATTCTGGTGTTCTAATTAAGATGGGTCAAAACACGCTCAGTTGGTGTTCAAGAAACAGCATCTTGTCGCCCTCAGCAGTTGTGAGGCCGAAGTGCTTGCTATATCCGAGTGCGTGAAATCATTCCGATGGTTATGGGACCTGATTACTCAAATCCGACAAGGGGATTATATTGCCTTTCCAATGACTATATATACGGATTCAGCATCTACAGTCGCATGTTTGAGTGCTTTGATCTAAAAGTAGAACGAGGCACATTCTAAGATTGCATAATTTTATATCGCGCGAAATCGATCTCCATAATGTGGTGCTCACCTGCTGCCCGTCCTCTGACATGCCCGTCCCCATGAAACCTTTACCTGCCCCCACATAAAATAAGATTTGGGACCACTTGTCTTTGTCCCAGTGAGACAGTAAAGTCAATCAGTTCGTTTTCTTTGTAAGAATATACAGGGTGAGGCATTTATCTTGAGGCAACTGAATATCTCAGAAACTCAGCATTGTAAGAAAAAATGTCAAAAATCAAAAGTGAAGTATTTCGTTAAAAAATTATCCCCCCTCCCTGCGAGGGGGGCTGGGGGGAGGAGGTAACTTTGAAATCGTAAATAGGAACCCCTACTTTATAGGTATATTCAGATGGTACACAATGTTCGAGAAATGTTTTATTCTTGGTGTTTTTTCAATTGATCCAACAGTTTAGGAGATAGAGGCCCTGAAAGTGTGGAACTTTTAAAGTTTTGAACTCAATTTTATCAATGAAGACAAAGAGAAAGAGAGTGGGTCTTACAGACATTCCTATTCTACATTTTAATGGTCTTTAAGAATTCGAAGTCAGAATTTCAAAAATCCAGTATTTTTTAATACACATGCATAGACTCTGTCTCCATAGGACTGCTGCCCCCATAAGTTTACTTGTGCACTAAAAAATTTTGAATGTTTTACTGTTCAATTGTTGATAAAATTATTGCGTAATTAATGTTCTTTTTATTCTCAAACATTTCTTCATCTTCTCCTTGCTTCTACCACCTGATTTTTCCTGTGCAGCCATGGCGCCTACTGACATTGGCCAGTCTTTCTTCCTACTCGCTCCAGCCTTGATTGTACCTCCATAATTCCAATTACGAGTTTGCCGGTGTGGTTCCCACATTTCTTGCATGTCATGTTTATTTGACCCGTCACTCGTTTTCGCAATCTCACCATGTTTAGGCCTTGCCACGAAGCCTATTCGATTGGACACTACAATCTGCTATCTTTCTTCGTACCCGCATATTTCATCTGCAGAACCATGCATCTGGGCTGTTAGTTAACTGTGCATCGCGAGATGCCACGGCTGTACTACCGCTCCACTGATTAATTTATTCATTTTTTGTACTAATACTTGCGCGAGACACTGTAAGTAATTAAATTCATATTTTGATCGCTTATAATTTTCTTAACTTCCTCTAGCACTGTTAACCATGTGGCACACTTTGTGTTCTAGTTTCTTTTTACTATCATTAATAAACTCTTTTATTGTTTACTATCCAAACTTTTGTTGACTGATTGCTAGCCATATATCCACTATAACACCCGCCTCATCATATTTGGCCGTCGAAGAGTAGGGACCATATCCTACTTCAAGTAATTTATTTGCTCAAGTTCAAGATTTTAAAACTATCGGATCAATAGTGAAGCATGAGGTTTCGAAATGAGCAGAGTACCCTGAAGAGCCCCAATTTTCTCTCTGGCAAAAGTTTATCTATTCGTTTCTTATTAATTCCGACCTCTGAAACTTATGAAAAGATCTACTTTTATTTTACCTAGGTTATTACACCCTTACATGGACAATTGGAAGGCATGATTTAATTTAATTAGGTATTGTTAATGGAAGATCTTCTCTCTAATGTTTATGATGCTGGAGCCTGGGTTGAACCATGATATCGATTGGAGGCAGTCAGCTGATACAAAATGGAGCGCGATGGTGAAGATCGGAAGTAGCATTTTTCACACTTTAAACGCGATATTCATAATGAAAAAATGGTTTTAAAATTTTTCTATGGCTAGAGTTGTATTTTATTTGTTTCATATAATGATATTCTGCAAAAAAATGATACTTTGAGTAGAGTTATCCTTTAAGGGAGTTTTCTCGCTAAGAATGAGTCTTCGATTTTCTTTATATATCCCTTATATGAACAAACGTTAAATGCACTGGGACTTCACAATATTTTACCTATTTACTAATTATCTTTTATTTCAAGAGCAACCAAAATTTTTTCCAACTCTCTTTACACTCTCTTCTAATTAACTGCTTTTGTTTCAAGATGTAGTGTTTGATTTTTAATTTTCAGACAATTGGTGTATTGTTTCAATTGAGAACTGACAATCTTCTTCCATGAATTAGAATCTTGACAAACTTTCTAAATACAGTTTCTCACAACGAATGGTTTAATATCACAGTATCACAAGTTTCACAGTCTGCTCTCTGTGATGTTTGTATTCTGGTAGTTCAGTTGGTTTTTAGATTTTAAAAAAATTTCTCTCTCAATGTTAACCCTTTTATGCTAGCATGGTTAGTACAATGCAGACAACATTCTATACGAGATTTAAATTAAATACAGTTATTTTAAATTATAATTTTTACTGTCTCAATGTTGGTGAAGGCTTGCAAAGGGTTTTTAACTGACTTAGGGTTGTTTATTGTAACAGTCCCTCGGTAATTCGCTGGATATTTTATGGCATACTAAAATTAATATTTTATTCGACATTGTGTTTTTCATTTTATTAATTACTATAGAAGTGAACCCACCTGATTGTATAATCGGGAAATAACCCATTTTTAAATTTTTTCTTTGTTGTGACAAAAATCACCTTCGATGATTTTATATAAATGATTGTAAACGTTACTTTCTTGTCTTTTCGTCAGTAGGTTTGTTTTCAGCCAATTGTTGACATTACAACAAGCTAATTCAAAAGTCACCTGACAATCAGGATCCGAGTAACAATCCATCCTACATTGTTTCCAACAATGAAAACACACTGATTGTCAAAATCCAAGCTGGAGACAATGAAAGATGCATTGTTGCTCAGACCCCGATGGTCATGTGACTTTTAAATACCCTGGCCTGTCTCTTGTTGCCTGTCTCTTGTTGCCAGGAATGATATGGAAATTGAGGTCATCCATACTAGCCATTGTTAAAGACGGTTACATTCTCCTGGATGGCAAGAATGATTGTTTTAGTTTTGTTTGCCTGGGATAAAAGGGCTTACTCATGTGTAAAATGAGGACGAATTGCCTACAAATAGTAGGATCTAATCCTACGTAAAAGTTTTGTACAGAACCCCGACACAGATTGGCAACTCTGTCTGCCAGTTCTAAATAAACCAACTACTTAAGAATTTATGGTTAGGTCAGCTTGAGACTTTAAAGTAAATTGTACTGTAGTTGGATTACTTCACACGGTGATGTTTTAAAAACCAGTACTTTGCTTATTATTGAAACTATTTGTTTTGTAAAAGTCATTTCTCCCTTTGAGTGATTTTTTTGGATTTAAGCTTATTGTAATACTTCGTGTAACTAACCCGGTGCTATCATCTGTCCATTCGCCTATTTGTAATGTGAACTTCGTCTCCGACCTAAAAGAATCTAACCAAACTGTCCAATTCATAATCTGCACGAAAATCTTCCAAGATGTGAAGGTACGGCTTCTACTCCATAGCGTTGATGGAGCCAGTACCGATGTTCGTTTTTCCACTTGTTCGTCCCTCCCTGCTAGCCATCACCCACCATTTACACCTGCGATTGCCAGATCGTCCGGAACCTGCCCCTTGTGTTGATTGCCCCATCATCGTCAGAGCTCTTTCTCATCTGCCTTCATCAGTGTCAACATAGCAATATTGGTGGATAGCGACTCTCCTTCACCCTCCTGCATATGAGACCAACCTGAGAGACCACTTGGATGCAAACATTCATCGTGATAAGACCCTCTAGTGGACAAACGAAGATTATAAAGTAATATGTAATCTTACTTAGATTTTGGGGGCCCTTATCTGATCCAAGTTCTATAACTGTTAGAAAAAAAATTAATACACATAATTAAGTTTAAGTTTGGAAATAAGAAAAAAAAACGAATACTTCGATGATTCTATGATGGAATTGCCTTATTTTGAATTGTAGGATTGATTTAGCCTCTTTATTTCATTGATTTACATTTGCTAACATTAAAATTTGCACTTATCACATCGTGATAAATGGAGCATGTTGAATTTTTGCACGCCGGTGCACAAGATTTTGGATTTGCACACTTTCCAGCTTTTAGTAACAACTAACTATTGAATCACGGAAATAAGTTTATTTGAAATAATTCTGTTATATTTGTATAATAACTATCCTTTTAAACTAAAAAAAATAAATAAAAGTATAAAAATAAATTAAAAAATCCAATATATTAGTCTTTCAATTGAATTTATTTCTCTAAGATGTAATAGATCTCATTCTTGGAACTTTTATGATGTCAGATAATAGTTCCAAATATGATAAGAGATGACACCATAAGAGTTCCAAATATGATAAGAGATGACATCATAAGAGTTCCAAAGCGTTCGTCACATGATGACATCTTACATTTCATCTTAAGATGAAAAATTATTAGATTTATTTTCATTTATTTTTTATAGTTCACTTTTTTTTCTCTATTTCGGTCTAAAAGGAAAGTTATTATACAAATATAAAAAGAATTATTTCAAATAACTTATTCCTATGATTCAACAGCGAGTTGTCACTAAAAGCCGGAATTCTGCAAGCTCTACCTTTGGAAAGTGGGTAAATCCAAATCTTGTGTACCAGCGAAACCTGGCAGCGCAAAAATTAAACACGCTCCATTTGTCATGATGTGATAAATGCAAATTTTAATGATTGCAACTGTACCTCATTAGCTGCCATCATTAGCTGCCGTGTCTTCAACCTAATAGAAAATAACATTTACTGTTAATTTCTAAAAGAAAAGTAAAGGTTTGTAAACGAAAAATAATTTCTAATTGAACTCACCCATAGAATAAATGTCTTCTCGACCATGTGCGTTGAAGAACTGCTTTTTGTCTCTGTTGGAGTATTCCTGTTCCATTGCTGTTAGGGCGTATTCGCGTCAGTTTCATCGTGCTAACTACAGTGGCTAGAAGTAGTAGTGTGTTAATTGAATACTAAATGCACCCTGAAAAATGTAATGTTGACTGATGACACCGCCAGATTTCTGTGATCTAACGTGCTGAGAATTAATCTATAATGCATCAATGTAAGTTTAAGAGTGTCACATGTGAATAAAGCTAAAAGTAGAGTAGCGCAGTGGAATATTAAATTGACATGCAACAGTGCACTGATTAAAAGTAATAAAGGTAATGTTTATTGACAAGATAAACAAAAGTAATGGTAAATAAATAGGAAAAATGTAAACTCCTTCTGTCAAAGGCAAATATGCCAATTACAAAACAAAACATAAAGGCAATAATTAATTCAAACATTGCAATTAACCGTAACACACCTCTATGTAAAAATAAATAGTATTTAAGCCTTAAACTCCTTTCAAACTTAAAGGATTAGCAATACAAATACAATTGCAAATACATAAGCTGAATCTAGCCTATATTCTAAACAAATACTCTTCAGCTAGAAAGCAATACCAAAAACTTAGATGCTAAAATTGCATAGCAATAGCTTACTGGCTAAACAAATAAACTGTAATACACCAGTCACATAGATATGGCTTAAACTGAAACAGTGACATTCAAACCTCAGAGCAAGTCTGGGAAAATGGCCTCACAGCTTACGCTGGCCAGCAGCTGGATTCGAACCCGCGGTTATTCGGCTTAAACTGAAACAGTAATAGAAATGTACAGCTTAATAGCTAAAAGTCTAAACCGTAAAACAACAGCCACATAGGTAGACTTAATCTGAAAACAGCACTTTGATTGGGTCGGCCACTAAATCTTAAAAACAAAGCAAGCCCTACCTTTGTATCTATTAATTAACTAAATACAAAATGCCAAGGTATATGATAAAACGCAAAGACTTCAAAAATATTTACATATACAACCAAAATAGTTAGCACATGTACATATAAGTAAACTCATACAATCCAGCTAAATAAACACGCAGCCTACAAGCCACGCTGATTATAGGTTCTAACTGCGTGAGTATAGATTTAGCACGTAGTAACTTAGATAGTCTTAAATGTAATAAAGTCCAAAGTCCGGGCAAAATCGTTATTTTAAATTTACAAGCAACAGAGAATTAAAAGTATACACTCGAGACAACTTCAATGACGTAACTACTTTAACGAAGCACGTACATAATTGCAAAAAGTTTCGAGTTCTCTTGTTAACTTTACAAGTAAATAAATAGTCACTTGAGTTCTAAAAAAAAAAATAACCAAACAAGATTATACCACTGATTATGCTTAACATATAATAACAAATACAGGGAAACCTACGAAGACGAGTAATTGCTTAATGCGGCGCATATCACACTAGCAACACCCAATTATGGTGAAGCCGAATTCGCCGATAAAATATGCCCGCATTCCTCATGGCCACAAACCACACACTATCATGTCTCCGTACAGCTCCCTGTAAAACAGCTCCTTAAAAGCTGCCTTTATTAAATCGGCTTTGCAGCCCACAACAAAAGACGCACTTACGGCTGCAAAGCAACAGTCAGCTATGGAACATCTCGGACCTCGGGAAGGGATTACGAACGCTGCAGAGAAACACAATTCGCTCCGTCGTCTCTCTCTCTTTCCGTCGGTGCAAACCTCCGCCCGCTGGGCTTTCCGGCACGACGTGGCGTTTGCCAACGAAGCAAATGTCGGCTCCGCAGTCGTCTCCGTCGTGGGGGTTTGGGACTTCTCTCTCCCGTTCAGCCTGCCGATGGCATAGCACCCAATGTGCTTTTTCTTAGCTTTCGTGGGGAGCTCCAACTTCTTAAAACCGCTGTCGGTCGTCCCTTTTCTCTATCTCTCGTTCTCCCTCGTCTCTCTCCTCGAGTCCGCACTTGCCAGTCTCTCTCCTCTCTCATTGGCTCCTGCGTCTTGATGTTCTATCCGATGCTGATGACGTCGCCCGGAATTGTAAAATATTCGAGAGCGAAAACGAGCGTCTATGTCACCGGAATTAACCATGGTATTAGAATTCCGTGACAAACAGCATTAACGCTATAAAAATGCTTGTTTAATAAAATAAAATAGAATTGTAAACTTGAAATTAAATGCAGTTAATCCAATTAAATGAATTTCAAAGCAGTATTTGCTTTTTTATTATTTAATCGAATAGCCATTTTTCTCATTTCTCAGTTGTTTTTCAGTTGTTTTACGGTTTCGTTATATGTCTCTAAATTAAAATTTAAAATATAATTATATAATCTAGGATGATTTTTTACTAATAATTCGAGTGGAATTATTTGATTTGATTTTGAAAGTGGAAGATACATTCACACTGTGAAACAGAATTGAAACAGAATTGCGTTCAGATATGCTAAATGATATTGCAAAGTCTTTATTATCTATGAAATGTATAAATCATGTTCGATGCAATCTTCATAACACTGCAGTAACAAATAGCATTATCAAATTCTATGTTCTTACGCGCTTGCACTTTCTAGTAAAAACACTAAACAAAGAAAAAAGTGCAATACGTGAGAAAAGTAAACTTTTAAAGCTCACACGTACACAATAAAATATTGTATATTTGTTTTATTTTAGTTACTATATGTAAAATGATTATAATAAAAAACTAACCACACTATAAATGATTAAATAGGTTTTGTAGTTAGATTGTAAAAAAAGTGTTTAGAACACAATGAGGAATTAACAATATCACTGTAAATAACATAATTTATAAAATTACAGAAAACATATTTATAAATATGAAAACTTGCAAAATATAAAAAGAACATTTCAATTTCAAAATAATTACATTTTTCCATAAATTTATCTTCTGTGCTTAACTTTTTGTAACAATTAAATAATACTTTTTGTAATTCGCTTAAATAATAAATAAAACGAATACTGCTTTGAAATTCATTTAATTAGTTTATCTGCATATTATTTCAAGTTCTCAATATTATTTTATTAAACAAGTATTTTTAAAGTGTTAATGCTGTTAAATTTACATTGAATGCCATGCATTGTACCATCTGGCGGTGTCATCAGTCATAATGATGCGAAATCAGCTGCAATTGACACTATTTCTTCTAGCCACTGTAGCACTAACATTCCCGACCTTTCCGGTATGTCTGAGTAAGTCACGCATTATTCTTTCCCCTCCCTCCCACGTAGATCACCCTTGTTTTGACCCATCAAGACTGTTGCCTCAACCCTTCCAGTGATAGTCATTTATCCGACGACCTAAATTCATTTTTGGACCTTGACAGCCCACCATATGGTGAAGGCCTATAATTCAAAATCGTAAAACGATCGGTAAGTTTTATTGTTCGGGAGATAAATTAAATTCTGCCCGTGTCGATAGACCTGAAAATGCCCAATTCCTTGGTGTAGTATAAGAACTTTAGTTTAAGGAAACGTAAAAACAAAAACTCCTTTTGACAAATCTCTGTAATTAAGATTATAATTAATAAAACAAGTGATTGAGTTTGCTTTGAGTTTAAAAGGGACTGCCGAGAAAACATCCCACTTCCAGACTATAGGAAAAGAGAAAAATAATTAAATATTACCCGTAAATCTGAACGGACATCCAAAAAGGGTTGATAATAGGCTATCGCAGCAAGGGTGGCACCATCTCCGAAACGGCGCGATTTGTGAACTGTTCACGGTCCGCTGTAGTATTCGAAGTTAACTTTATTTAATGTTTAACGAACTTTCTTTCTTAAATTATTTACTTTGCTTGGTTCCCTTCAAATTCAAGGTGTTCAATGTTTAAATCCCTACTAATGTAGAGAGAAAAAAATAATTAAGGAAAGGAAGTGATCTGGTGTTAAAAATGTAATTTATTTTATTTTTTTGTTTTTTTTTTATTTGTTCCCTTGTCAGGAGAGTTAGTTTATAGTTTTCTTAATGACGTCAACGAACTCCTCTCCTAACTGTTAAGGAGGGTTCAACCAAGTTCGTAATGGATATAATTTAAACTATAGAACCTAAGCATATTAATTGATAAACAAGATTTTAATCATTTACAACCCTTCGTATCCCTAGAGAGGAGAGGCAACGTCACTTCTACTCTGGTTTTGTATTGGGTGTCAACCTAGGACCATTACATTATGTATTGTGTTAAAGATATCTTCAGATATTAGTTGCTTAGTTTTTTCTTGTCTTCTAAAAAGTATTTATCCAGTTTCTGTACATGTTTCTCTAACTGGAAAACTATTGTGTCAATGAGTTTTAGTTTAAAGGACAACTCTACGGTCATATACAACTTTATTTAAATCGAAAGTCTAACCTATTAATAATATCGTGGCATATTTAAAAAAATTTAATTTGATCTCTACATGTGTGAAAAAATGAAAATAATCAGCGGGATTTGGGTGGGGCCATGACGTAGTTGGAGTATTTTTTCATTTGTTGAAAACAATGAAGGCTGGATTGTTGGTCAGGTGACTTTTCCGCGTCTGCGCCATTTTTTTCGTTGGCCTCCTTTGAATCAAACTACGTCACTTCCGGAAAAAAAATGGCCAGCGGAAGGGAGGGCAAAGCGCCATTTTTCACTTTTCAAAGCAGTTTCTTATATTGGAATTATGAACCAAATTTAAAAATTTCAATAGAAATATATTTATATCAAAGAATGATATTCTGTAATATAACTGTAATCGATTTTTAGCGTAGTTGTCCTTTAAATTTAACATTTTTACTCTAGATGTTACATCTTTTTACTGATCAACACAATTAGTTCAATGAAGGTCTAATTAATTCAACATGAGGTTTATCTTAAAACTAGCAGAGGACCCGGCATTGCTCGGGAAAAGTATATTTGTAAGTAAGCAGAAAACTCTGAAGAAGTAAAATTATAAGCCCAAATTGGTTAAATAATCACCCAATCAATACAAAACAAAGCAAAGGGCTATCCATTCTAAGAAAAATCCGAAAGACAGGAATTCTAGGTGATATACCGGGA
This sequence comes from Rhysida immarginata, assembly GCA_023313115.1. NCBI lineage: Eukaryota > Metazoa > Arthropoda > Chilopoda > Scolopendromorpha > Scolopendridae > Rhysida > Rhysida immarginata. Next base: position 640,935 of record JAHWFO010116803.1, read on the forward strand.
CTTTATTTACCTCTAGTTGACTTGCCTCAGATGAAGATGATATCCATTTTCACCATCAGGGAACATCAGCGGATACTTTAGACCCAAGTTTTTAATTGCCTTTGACGTAGAAGCTCTTATACCCCCTTGCTCAATTCGAAACTACCATTGTTCAGATGTTTCCAATGCCCATTTAGATTTTACTATTCCAGCTGCAGAGTGTCACGGAAATCGGATGCCAACACGAATTCCGATGATGTCATCGTTTGCTTTTGCTCTCGAGTTCAGCAATGGACAGGAAGACGAGGCGACGTCACCAACGGCGTCAGTTCCATCATCACGTTCAAACCAATCAGGGTAAAGAACGTGTTTCAAGCGCAGAGCTTGATAAATTCAAAGAAGAAGAGGAGGAGAGGGAACCCGGCGATGAAAGAGAAAGGTTGGAGCCAATCAACTCGGACCGAGGATTCAGACCATGAAGGAACAAGCGGTTAACGACAGACCAGCTTTGGGAAAAGGAGAATCGCCTACCACCCACAGCGACGAGCTCAACACGGCGTCGGAGTTCGACGCAAGCGGCTGACATGCCATGCGGGGAATCGAGCTCAGCGGAGATTTCACCGACGTGGCAAATGGAGACATGGCAAACGGAAACGTGACAAATGGAGAGCGAGTCCTACGTGAGTTCCCTTTGGACATTCGAAGCGACTACGCCTTGTGTGGTTCAACGGACGATATCCGAGTGGACGTTTGCGCTCGTAAGTGCCCATTTTTGCGCTCGTAAGTGCCCATTTTGCGATTAAATTAATTTTTGGAGAGCTAACTTATCGTGAGCTCGATTGTCATATGTATGTGCGAGGTTTATAGCCATTCAGTATGGAGGCCTATTTCAAGCAAGAGCTCGGCTTTGCTATAGCTCAGCTACCATAGCGAAATACCAGTTCCTAGCCTTATCTATCCGTACATTTTCTTATACCTAATTCAAGTGTTTTACTTGTGCTCCTAAATTGTATGTTTGGAGTAGTATAATGTTTATCCATTATTTCATCATTTCTCATTCTAGAATACAGTCTGTTAAGTATATTAAACTGATTTAGTGACTTGTTATTGAAGTTAGTTCAAATTTTATTACTGTTAATTCAATCTGTCGTATATCTCCCTTATGTAATTGCGGGGAGCATTTGTAATTGCCTTTCTTTGTGTAATTGATTACAGTTATTTATTCAGAGCTTGACGCTCAGGACTCTTGGAACTTTGACTTAGATCTGAATAATGGCAATGTTATAATTCGGTGCAGTGTTCGGCAGAACTTTGTTTATAATGCTTTTACTGTTAAGTGTTTAAGCCGATTTTGTGACTGTTGCTGAACTCAGCATAAACGTGACTGCCATTGAATTAACCAGTTATGTATCACCCTCATAGAATTGTAAAAAGTATTTGTAGGTGTAATTGTATACATTCATTTATACATTCATTCCTAAATCAGGTCTCTTAGTACTTTGATTAAGGACTGAATTGTGGTAATAGTGTATTTCGGTGCAGTGTTAGAAAACCTTAGTTCCTAGTGCTTGTCAATATTTGTAATTAACGACGTAAGGAATTCTTGCTTGACAGCATTTATTCGTAGTGCTTTAAGAATTATAGTGTTGTTATTCATGTTACCATTCATGTGATTTTCAAAAAGGTGAAACTCTTTGTTACATAAGTTATTATAGATAGATCACATAAGTTTAATTTTGATTTAAGCCTTTCCTATAGTTCATGTTTGTTGGTGCCACCAGGCATGTGATTCCCAGAAAGGGAAATCTTTGGTTTGCATAAGCTAATATTGATAGTTTACGTAAAGTCATTATAGATTTAAGCTTTGTTTGCTTCTTTTCTTTATTTTTGTGTTTAATAAACTTGTGAAATTTACTCCTTTCACTGTACGTGTCAATTATGTCTTCCACTGTGCTCAACTCTAGTTTGCCCAGATAAATATACGTCACAGTGATGGTTTGTGGTACCAGAGCGGTATGTCCAGAGGCCAACAGAGGAAAATTTTGATTTCCCTTTTTTCCTACAAGGGTTCCGATTAGTGTTTGGTGTTCAGAATTTGCGTGGTAGTAGGGCACGTACGACCTCAGGCCTAACTAAGTATTAGTGCATACATGTATTTAAAGTGTGGTGCATTTGAATTTTTAAGTGATGTGATTTTATTAACATAGTGATTAAATTTTCGGGCCAAGAACATAAAAATTTTGTTTTTTTGTGTGTAGTGCTTTGTATATGAAAAAAAAATAGTGCTTCGCATTTTTGTGATTGTGCGCCAGTGTTGACAAATTCTATTGGTTGTGTGTAGTGATTAGTGCATTAGAGTTGGCTATGGGAATTGAAGCTGTGTTAAAAAAAAAAAGAGAGAAAAAATTGTTTAGTGGTTTTCTTCAGGCAAAATCGTCCATTGTGCTGAAACACGTGTTTACTTTGTGTATGGTGAAATTTTGTTTCCCCTTTGTGATCAGTGAAGTTCAATATTTCAAATGAGGTGATGGTGCGAGAAACGTGTGTGTATTGACAAGTGATGTTGGTGTTTGACGTCCTACTACAGTGTGTCAGTTTGGCGTCATGGAATTTGCAACGTGTAAAATTCAAGCTTCCGATTGGGCTATAGTAGTGAAGAAAGCCTAAAAAAAGTGAAGTTTAAAGGCAACATCATCCACTTCAACAAAGTTTACGAGGGGCTAGCTGGTCAGCTAGATTCGATCTCAGAGGAAGACAAAGTGGAGTTATATATCCAAGCCTTCCCGAACCAGGAACACGTAGGAGATGCAGGCTGGCTCGATTTGAATGAGGCAATGATCCTCATGGATGATTCACTAAGCTCAAAAAGTATGCTCGGTGATGGAAGGTCGTCAACACAAGCTGCTCACCAAACTTTGCACATTAAGGAGAGAGTAGTAGATGGTGGAATTTACGACTGTTTACCCAAACATAGGGAAAGGTATTCCCTTAACGTTTTAATGACCACAGGAGAGGAATCGGAAGAGTTTCTGGTTAGCAGCCCTAATCAAGCGGAACCTGATGTCATAAAGTCGTTCAAACGGCTAGGGGAAGCGAACTTTAATAAACTTTTGCATGAATGTGCGAACGTGCTTCAAGAGCAAGCTTATGAAGAAATTTTGGTCAGATGGGGTGAGGTGAAGCAGCTTCTAGAAATGAATGCAATTGACAGATACTTATATGCTTACTTCGTGACGGATTTTGTGTTAGAATTGGCGGATTATGGGGACTTACAAAAGACAGTTAAGAATGAACAATCGGACATTGCTGATAATGTCAAAAACATGCAACTTACGCAGGTCAAAGCCAAAGCTTGTTTCCCAATGACTTTAAGTAACTTTTATAAAGAGGAGTTACAATCTGGACTTTTAGTGCCTATTCATCCTTGCTGGACTTGTAGGATCATTTGCGCTCCCTTAGAGAGTTATGTTAATAATGGTCTGATAGAGTGCTGTTGCAGGATTTTTTCTAAACACAATAAGGAATGCTGCGATGCAGCCGTTAGCAAAGTACCTATCCAGAAAATCAAGTGGTTACCCAACTCAAGGAGAGTGCCGACGGAGAAAGTGAGATTAAAAAAAAACGAAGGTAATGAAGGAAAACATTCAGTTATTGCACGAAATGCAAGAGGTTTGTTGAATGCTAAAGATGATCTCGCAAACTCTGCAAAGTGTTGCTCAGTTACTAGGTGAAGTAATGAATAGAAGATCGGATGAGAACTTCAAAAGTGATGGTGGAAAGTGGAGGCAAAAAGATGAGCTCCAAAGGTATCCAAGTGGACTTAAACGCTATTGAGAGCAAAGAGAAGAAATCAGCGGAATGGCAGCCAGAGAGTCAGTAAAAAGAATAAGAATTGCTAAGAAGAAGCAACAGCCTGTACCAAAGCTCTCAAAATAAGTGAAGAGGACTCCAGGGGTTTAAAAAGAAACAACGGTTGAAATAAGCAGGCAAGAACCCGGCATAGGTATAAGTGTCTGCACAGCTCTGGATCAGGTCTTGAGAGGCAGGAAGGAGTCTACCATATTACGGATCAGGAGGAGTGAGAGGAATCGACTAGTCATCTGTTCATCCCTGAGTGCAGAAGGCCAACCAATCTAAACTCTAAGACAATTAGACAACAAATTAAAAAGCGAAGAAAGACTTCAAGCCTGCAGCAAAGCGGTCAAGCAAGGAGTCCCGAAAGAGGTTCAGCGTTATCAGGCCCATCAGAGAAGGCTATGAACGTCATGGGGTCCATTAACACGAACGAAAATCTGCGGTTGGGGCTGGCGAGCATGTCACGGAATTCGTGTTGGCATCGTCGTTTGCTTTCGCTCTCGAGCTTTCTCTCACTTGGAGAGGAAGGCGAGGCGACATCAGCAATGGCATCAGTTCCATCATCACGCCCGGACCAATCAGGGTACAGAACATGTATCTAGCATGGAGCTTGAGAAATTAAAATGAGAAGAGGAGGAGAGGGAACCCGGCAATGAAAGAGGAAGTTTGGAGTCGATCATCTCGGACCGAGAATTTGGACCATGAAGGAACGAGCGGTTAACGACAGGCCAGCTCGGGGAAAAGGAGAATCGCCTACCACCCTCAGCGACCAGCTCGTCACAGCATCGGAGTGCGACGAGCTCGACACAGCATCGGAGTTCGACAAGAGCAGCCGACACGACATGCGGGATTTTGCCAACGTGGCAAATGGAGACATAGCAAACGGAGACATGGCAAATGGAGAGCGAGTCCTACGCGAGTCCCCTTGGAGATTCGAAATGACTACGCCTTGTGTGATACAACGGACAATATCCTAGTAGACGTTTGCACTCGTAAGTGCCCATTTTGCCATAGGCAGGAATGCCAGTTTAATTAAATTAATTTTTGGAGAGCTAACTTATCGTGAGCTCTATTGTCAGATGTATGCGCGGAGATTATGGTCATTCAGTATCGAGGCCTATTTCAAGCAAGAGCTCGGCTAGTCGAAATACCAGTGCGTAGCCTTAGCTCTCTGTACATTTTCTTATACCTAATTCAAGTGTTTTACTTTTGCTCCTACAATTGTATGTTTGGAGTAGTGTAATGTTATCCATTATTTCGTTATTTTTCATTCTAGAATACCGTCTGTTAAGTATATGAAACTGATTTAGTGACTTGTTATTGAAGTCAGTTCAAATTTTATTACTGTTAATTCAATCTATCATGTATCTTTCTTATGTGATTGCAGGGAGCATTTGTAATTGCCTTTCTTTGTGTAACTGATTGCAGTTATTTATTCAGAGCTAGATGTAACTGTATACATTCATTTAATTAGAACTAGGTGCTCAGGACTCTTAGTACTTTGATTAAGGACTGAATTGTGGTAATAGTGTATTTCGGTGCAGTGTTAGAAAACCTTAGTTCCTAGCGCTTGTCAATATTTGTAATTAACTACCTACGGAATTCTTGCTTGACAGCATTTATTCGTAGTGCTTTAAGAAATATAGTGTTGGTATTCATGGTACCATTCATGTGACTTTTGAAAAGGTGAAACCCTGTATTGCATAAGTTATTATTGATAGATCACATAAGTTCAATTTTGATTTAAGCCTTTCCTTTGGTTCATACGAGGTGCCACCAAAGGAAAGGTTGATTTAAGCTTTGTTTTTTGATTTAATAAATAGGTTTTCTGATTTAATAAATAGGCTTTGATTTAATAAATAGGCCCTCATATTTCTTGGTGCCACCAGGCATGTGATTCCCAGAAAGGGAAATCTTTGCATAAGCTAATGTTGATAGTATACCTAAAGTCAATATAGATTTAAGCTTTGTTTGCTTCTTTAAATTTAAGCTGAAAGTTTTACTTTATATCTTTGTATATTACTTTTCTTTATTTTTGTGTTTAATAAACTTTTAAAATTTATTTTTTTTCACTGTACGTGTTATTTAAGTCTTCCACTCTGCTCAACTCTAGTTGCCCAGATAAATATACGTTACACAGAGTTTCTCTGACCAATACTCATTCTTCCTTTTCCCTTTTCAGACACATACATTTTTGCCAGTCGTCTAGATGTTTGATAGGGAGCCACGTGTGAGTCCTTTTCCTCCTCAATAGATGCTGCCTTATTTATGTCCTGTCAGTGCATCTTCACTTTATGCTTATTATCAATAATTTTTGGAAACGAACGTTCAATTATCGCATTATCATTCCAAAATATACACATTCCCACAGAATACAGTCAAAATGTATCCTTTGAAATGTGTGGATCTGCTGTGCTACGAAGCTAGGTGTTAACGTAGCGTGGCTCAAACTTTTATTTTTGGATAAAAATTTAGAAATATCTTAAAAATTAACACATGTAAATGTAGAATCAAAATTAATTAAAAATGCAGAATTAATACAGTAAAAATCCTTAATGAAATTTCGAAAAAAAATTTTTTTAAAGGCTCACAATGGGTGGACCTCTCCAAGGATGCCACTGCTAGTCTTAATAATTTCTTACTCACGTAATCTTACTTTAGATGTACAATTGATGTTGTTGCAATTCCCTTTATTCTCTCGATGTCTTGAAGCAAAACTTGTCCATTCATCACTTTGTGTAGTCTAGCAGTCGCCGATTCTTCCATTTACTTGCTTATCATTCCCTCAATACAGCAGGGAGCTAAAGGAGTGCTTCCTCTCTCGTCTTTCCACTCTTTCTCAATAGACTGCTAACTATTCATAATCTCCAGTCACTGATCAATTTTAAAGATTTTTCAAGATATTGTTAAGTACTAAGAACTCTCTTTCCTAAGAAAAGTCTGAATTCTATGCATTGTTACAAATTGAAATTTATCTATATTGCACAAACTTTGCCTTGTATTGTTGTCATGAGATATGTATTGTTGATCCTTGCGTAGTGTTGGTGCATTGTCTGTTGACACCATTGTTAATACCTATTGTTGCACAAACTTTTCCTTGCATTATTGGTCATGAGATATTTCTCATTAAAATGCTCTGCCATAACCATGAATATCGATTTTTATATCAATAACTTTAATCTTTCGAAATCTGAGGTAGACAGTGATCTTTGTAGATGTCAATAAAACTGTATTTGTACAAGTCTTGAAAAACGATCAGTAACTGGAGATAATGGAGAGTTAGCAAACTATTTGGAAAGAGGGAAAAGATTACAGAGGAAGCACTCCTTTAGTTCCGTGCTGTTTTGAGCAAGTAAAGAGAAGAATCGGCGACGGCTAGACTACACTAAGTGGTGAATGGCAAAGTCTTGATTCAAGACATCGAGAGAAGAGTGGGAATTGCACCAACATAAAGTGTATACGTAAGGTAAGATTATGTGAGTAAGCGAATTATTTAGACTAGCAGTGGCATCCTTGGAGAGGTCCATCCATTGTGAGCCTTTAAAAATTTTTTTTCGATTTTCTTTAAGATTTTTTACTGTTTTTATAGTGGTAACGCTACAATTACACTAGCGCTATAATTATACTAGCGTTTTCATGTGTTTAATATTAAGATATTGCAAAATTTAATCAAAAATTATTAATAATGAGCATTAAACGACGATGTAGTGACACACCATAAATAAGGAAGCGTCTATTGAGGAGGAAAAAGAGTCACACGTGTCTCACTTGAACTCCCTATCAAACAATCAGATGACTAGCAAAAGATTATGTACCTGGAAAGGAAAGAGAAATAACGGGTATTGGCCAGAGAAACTCTGGAGTAGAAATAGTAAAAATGTACAGGTATTGGAAACATCTGAACAACAGGAGTTTTGAATACAGCAAGAGCTCCTACGTCAAGGACAAGAAAAACTTGGGTTTAAAGTATCCAGTGATGTTCCCTGGTGGTGAAGACGGATATCTACAGGTAAATAAAGTCCCGATATAACATTGAGAATTCCTGTTTTTCGTATTTTTCTTAAAATGGATAGCCCCTTCACTCTTTGTTGTATTGATTGGGTTATTATTAAACAAATTTGGAGTTTTAATTTAACTTCTGGAAATTGTTCTGATTACATGCAAGTATAATGATGTCTGGCAATGCTGGGTCCTCTGCAGAAGACCTGGCGTTGCCCGGGATATTTACACTTGTAGGTAAACACAACAATCTCAAGAAGTTAAATTATAATTCCAAATTGGTTAAATAATAACATAAACAATATAACACAGAGTGAAAGGGCTATCCATTTTAAGAAAAATCTGAAAGACAGATATTTTAGGTGATATACCAAGACTTTTTTATTTACCTCTTCTTGACTTGCATCAGATTAAAATGATATCCATCCTTAACACCAGGGACCATCACTGGATACTTTAGATGCAAGTTTACTTACCCTTGCCATAGAAGCTCTTATACTATCTTGCTCTATTCGAAATTCCCTGTGTTCAGATGTTTCCAATAACAGTATAGATTTTTCTGTTTTAGCTGCAAAGTTTCTCGGACCAACTCGTTCTTTCTCTTTCCTTTCCTGGCATATAAATTTCTGCCAGTCATCTGGACGTCTGATAGATAGCTTAAGGGAGACACGAGGTACACCTTTTCCTCATCAATAGACGCTGCCTTATTTATGTACTGTCACTGCATCGTCCTATAATGCTCATTATTAATAATTCTGGGAAACGAACGTTCAATCATCGCATTATCAGCATCTCAGTTTCCAAAATATTCACATTCACACAGAATAAAGTCAAAATGTACTTTTATGAAATGTTTGGATCTGCTGCGTGGCTAGGAATTTTTTTTGGATTAAATTTTGCAATATCATAAAAATAAACACATGAAAAGTTTTTAATGAAAATTCCATAAAAAAAATTTTAAAGGCTCACATTGGATGGACCTCCCCACGTATCCCAAAGATTTTCAAGAAATTGTGAATTACTAAGAAATTCTCAATTCTAAGAAAAACCTGAATAAGAGGAACTCTGGGCATTGTTACACATTGAAACTTATCTACACTGCACTAATTTTGCCCTGTATTGTTGGTCATGAGATACATATTTTTGGTCCGTGCAGAGTGTTTGTGAATTGCGTGTTGATACCATTGTTGATAACTATTGTTGCAGAAACTTTGCCTTGCCCTGTTGGTCATGAGATATTTCTCATTAATATGCTTTATCATCATCATAAATATCGATTTATTATCGTTAATTTTTATTTTTCGAAATTCTGAGGTAAACAGTGACCTTCCTCATGATTTGAAGTTCAAGTATGCAAAATTTCATAAGACTTGAATAATACTGTAGATTTGCATAAGAAAAGAAACAAACCCACCCACAAACGCAAAAACATTCTTCTTTATATATATAGAGATACCTGCAGAGAACCCGGCATTGCTCAGGATAATTACACATGTAAGTACACAGAACAATCTCAAGAAGTTAAATTATAACTTCAAATTGGTTATATAATAACTCAATGAATGCAACACAGAGCGCAGGAACTATCCATTCTATGAAAAATTCGAAAGACAGAATTTCTAAGTGATATACTGAGACTTTATTTACCTCGTCTGGACGTTTGATAGGGAGCTCAAGGGAGACACGCGTGGCTCCTTTGCCTCATCAGTAGACGCTGCCTTATTAATGTTTTCTTACTGCATCATCATTTTATGCTCATTATTAATAATTCTTGGAAACGAACGTTCAGTCATCGCATTATCAGCATCTTAGTTTCCGAAATATACACATTCCCACAGACTACATTCCAGATGTATTGTTATGAAATGTTTGGATGTGATGTGCTGCCAAATAACTAGGTGATAACCCCGGCGTGGCTCGGACTTTTTTTTTTATTAAATTTTGACAAATCTTAAAAATAAACACATGAAAACGCTGTGAGTTTATTCTTAATGAAAAGTTGGAAAACATTTTAAATTCTCAAAATGGACGGACCTCTCCAAGTATGCCACTGCTAGTCTACATAATTTCTTACTCACGTAATCTTACTTTAGATGGACAGTTCACGTTGTTGGAATTCTCAGTTTTCTGTCGATGTCTTGAAGCAAAAACTTGGCCATTCATCACTTTGTGTTGCCTAGCGGTCGCCAATTCTTCTATTTACTTGCTTACCATTTGCTCAATACAGCACGGAGCTAAAGGAGTGATTCCTCTGTCGTCTTTCCACTCTTTCTCTGTAGTATGCTAACTCTCCATTGTCTCCAGTTAATGATCATTTTTAAAGATTTTCAAGAAATTGTTAAGTACTAAGAATTCTCAATTCTAACAAAAGCCTGAATAACAGGATTTCTATGCATTTTTAGAAATTCAAACTTTCTATATTGCCACCATTGTTACAAATTCCTCATGCTTTGAAGGTCAAGTGCGCCAAATTTCATCAAGATCGAAATAATACTGTAGATTTGTATAAGAAACAAACGCACAAACCCACCCACAAAATCACAAACACGCAGAGAAACATCCATCCATTCATACACGTGAGAGAATATGTATAAAGAAGCATTTTTATTCCTATGAACATGGTGTCGCAAGCCAACCCCCACAGAGACACAGGGGGATTAAATTATCCTGCACTTTCTCTCTGTCTCTCTTCTCTCGATTCCCGCCTTTTATTTCCCTTTGGTGGATTCTGGGCCGATTTTGCGCTTAGAATCCGCCAATGGTGTTTCTTTTCGTGCTTCTTTGTCTTTCTGTTTTTAAATTCTGAATAGAGACAGAAAGATAGACAGCTGTTTTTAAATTCTGAATTTGCCTTCTCAACTTCGGTGAAAACTTTCAAGGTGTGCTTAACTAGGTAGGATATGTGTTCACTACCGACATATTTTAAGAGGACGATTGCTAACGCATTCGATCCCGTCAGAGTTGATTATGGGGTTTGTTTTCAATCATTAGTGGTCGCGGTGGGCTGATTGCGCTCGAACAGAGTATATTCATCCTTTAAGCTTAATTTAATGTGTTTTGCTAACGTTAACGTACACGTGATGACGTTTTCATTGTTCTACTTTACAGACTAAAAGTTTAATACTTAAAGCTATTTCATTTATTCCTTTATAATAATAATAAATTTATATCGCAGACAAATGACTTAACGTTCTTCATTTGCTTCAAATATATTAACAACATATGCTGCATATTCATTGAACGATCTGTTTACTTAGATCTTATCTAAACTTTTTTTTAACTAAAAATTGATTTTATTGAACTTAGGGTTCATTTATATTTTCTAAATACTATCTTCCTTCCTTGCACATCATTTTCGATCGAATTATATATCACATGCCATATGTTGCCATAGTTCTAAGGGATCGTCCATAATCCACGTGGACAGAAGAAAGGGAGGAGGGGACTTAAGAAAAGTCCACATTGGTCCACAGGGGGGAGTGGGTATGTACGGCCATGGTCCACGTAGACTTATAATTGACAAATTTTGTAAATTCAATCTGGAATATTAAACTAAAAAATTTTGATTTATTTTAAAATAATAATAATAAATAAATAATAAATATAATAAAAAATAAATAACTTTAAATACTTTAGTTTTTATCTGATTTTAATCCAAAAATTAAATTACAAGTTAATAGATTTGTGTACAAGTGCTTTTAATTCTTCAGTTACTGAACAATTAGGAACACGGACTTGCAAAACATCTGGATACAAAAACGTGCACAAACTCATCAGAAATGGTAATACATGTATACTAGATGAACATTCACATCCAATTTATCAAATTAATTAAAAATTTTCCAAGTGCAACAAATCAAAAGTGGCTCTTCCTGAAACCATTCGACAGAGACCTGTACGTGTTTGCTGCTTAATGACGCAGAGAATTGATGGTCGTAATTCGCAATGAGTTGTTGGATTGTGAAGATATCGAATGGTGCAATGAAGAGGATATTGAAACAACCCACATAAAACAACAACTTCAGTATTTGGATCAAGGGTCCTGCACTAAAAAGGCCCCAATTATACCCCTGGAAAAATGTTAACACCAGTTTGGGAAACTGATGAATATATGGAGAGAAGAGAAAATGACTAATTTTGTGGGTTTTTTTTGGAGGATTAGGGCATTGACCACGAGGATTTTGGGGAGAGGGTTTAAAAGTTGTGCACAATGTGTCCACTAAGGGGAGGGAGGGGGTCAAAAAAGCCCAAAATTCTGTCCACGTGGCTTATGGACGACCCCTAAAGACTGCGACTGCCATCCCCTAAACTGATGGTATTTTCTCTAATGCTAGTAATTGTGTACACAGGGTCATTCTTCTTTCTTGGACAGTCTGATATTTTTGCAGTATCATACTTCGTCTCATAAAAATTTTATACCTTTAAACCTTTAACATGGTCATTGCAAAATATGGGTATATTGTGTGGAGTTAATATTTGGTTTCCTAAAGGCCAGTGTAAATTTACATGTGCTTTTGTTCGGGGCTATGGAAATATCCCTGCTAATTCCGGAGTCGGCAAAAAATTTCTTTGTAATTTTTGGCAATGCAAGTACTGATTCACAATTTTTCCTCAAGTGCGACTTTTTAAACTGAAATATTTTGCTTCTATGGAAAACAAGCTAAAGACAAAAGACGAATGCAAGATTTTTGCACGAAATAATTATGATGGTGCAGGATTTTTTCATGAGATTTTTTGGCAATGCAAGTACTGTTCTATTTGGTGGAAAAATATTGCATCTATCTTTTGTCTTTAGCCTTGTTTTTCCACAGAAGCATAATATTTCAGTTTTAAAAGTCGCACATGAGGAAAAATTGTGAATCAGTACTTGCATTATAAATAATGGAAAAAACGAAAACACTAATCCACATCAATTCTTTTTATTTCCTCAGATGCGCATTTCGGATTTCACAAATCCTTCATCAGTGAGTGATACGAATCTGAAGAAATAAAAAGAATTGATGTGGATTAGTGTTTTCGTTTTTTCCATTATTTATACGTCGGTATCCACAGTTTCGGCAATTATTCCTGTAGTACTTGCATTGCAAAAAAATTGCAAAGGAAATTCTTGCCAATTCCTGAATTAGCAGGGATATTTCCATAGCCTCGAATAAAAGCACAAGCAAGTTTATAGAGTCCTTTAGAAAAACAAATATTAACTCAACACAATCAACTCATATTTTGTAACGACTATGTTTAAGGTATAAAGTTTTTATGTAACTAAATAAGATACTGCAAAAATATCAGACTATCCAAAAGAGAAAAATTACCCTGTGTAAACTATTGCTAAAATTAGAGAAAAAAATCAGTTTAGGTTCATTTAGTTTAGATAAGATCTAAGTTAACAGAGCGTTCAATGAAAATGCAGCATTCGTTGTTAAGGTTTTTGAAGCAGATGAAGAAACTTCAGTCATTTGTCTGCAAAGTATATTTATTATTATTATAAATGAATGAACGAAAAGGAATTTAACTATGAAACTTTTAGTCTGCATAGTAAAACAATGAAAACGTCATCACATGTACGTTAACATCAGTGAAACGTTTTAAATTATGCTTAAAGGATGAATATACTCTGTTCAAGCGCAATCAGCCCATACAACCACTAATGATTGAAAAAGTAATCTTAATCAACTCTGCCAAGATCGAATACATTAGCAACTACCCCCTTAAACAATGTCGGCAGTGAACACTTGTTGTACCTAGTTAAGCACACCTAGAAAGTTTTGACCGACGTTGTGTCAAAACTGTAAATCCACCCATTTGGGTGACTTTCGGTGAAAATTATGATAGTTTGGCACAAAGTGTTGCACAAAATTGTATATCAACCCGTTTGGGTGACTTTCAGTGAAAATCATGAAAGTTAAAGCAGCTATTAACTTAAATCTCATTTTGAATTTTATTTGACCTTCATTGTACTAACTGTTTTGATCAATAAAAAGGTATAACATCTAGAGAGAAAATATTAAAATTCAAACTAAAACTCATTGTCACAATAGGTGTCCAGTGAGAGAAACATGTAAAGTGTCTAGATAAATACTTTTTGAAGAAAAGATAAAACGGATAGTCCCCGGATCGCCTACCTTGTCCCTGGTGAATAAGCATCCCTGGAAACGTTCCTAGATATTAATATATCCCCAGAAACGTCCCCGAAAATGAATATAAGCCAGAAATATATTAATTTAATTGATGTTCAGTAAATATTCTTCAAAAATATTCAAATTAATATGATTTTTTTGTATTTCTTGTTTTATGTACTATTACCCCGCCCCTTGCGAAATGTGTTTATGCATTAGGCCTATATACGATAACAATGCATAACAATGGAACTTTGGACTGACATGAAGCGCTGCTGATACCAAACGGGCTGTGTCGCTAATTAAGACTCCATAAATAAATCTAAAGTGTTGAACCGTGACATACTGACCAATGCATAAATAAATCTAAAGTGTTGAACCGTGACATACTGAACAATGCATAAATAGGCTATTGTATTTATTCATGTGTAATACGAAAAATTTTGGCATACAAAGCATCTAAATTGGCGACGTCACAAGAGGTTACTGCAAGTACGATAGGACAACTTCTAAAGAATTTCAACGAAAATCAGTGTATAAATTTAAATATATTGGTATAGCATATACAACAGATAATACATAAATTTGATTTTTTCTTAATTTCCCATCCACGTTTTCGTCTGCAAAAGCTAGCGGGGAAAGTGAATTTTCAAAAACAAGATGGAGACGATCATTCCCTGAAAAAGTCACTGCGATCACGTTTCATTTACTATAAAAAGATTCGCTGTCATGTGGATTTCGCCAAGAAAAGCGATCTTCGAAAAGAGAGAGAGGAGGTGACATGTACACGCGAGCTGACGTCGAACTCGTCATCCCGAAGGAAAAACCTGACAGAGAGCGATTGAAGAGGGAGAAGCCAAGATGGAGCAAGAGTAAGAGGAGGCAAAGAGACAAATGTCAAGTTCGAAATAATGGCGGAAACAAATAACGGCGTCGCCGATGGAAAGAAGGAGATACGAGAGGTATCTCCAATGATTTGATGCGACAAGCGGAGGCCAGGAGACTGTTTGCTGATAGCGGGGAGTATGAAGCCATGGAACTGAAGGCAGTCGGCGAGCAACACGCTGACGAGGAACGGCAGCGAGTGGCTGCCGACGAATGTAGCCGAGAAACCGACGAGTGGGAAGCAAGGTTGGAAAAAGTCATTGAACAGTTTGTCCGGCTGTTAGGTTCGCCGCTTTCCCAACCTACAGAGAATCTCGCAAGCTCCGACAGACCTCCCCCGACCGTGACTGAGCAAGAGGAAAATGATGGATAGAACCAACAGCGTAGGAGCGGGGAAACGCATCGGCATCAAGTTCCTTCACGAGACGATAGGCTGACGATCCCTATAGACAGTTTTTGCAGACTACTATTGACAGAGTAAGTAACGACACGAGTGTGACTGTGTCAGTTGCCAACATCGTCGACGAGCTGCAAGCAATAAGATTGGAATTGCTGTGTGAGTTAGTGCGCAGTTCTGCAAATAAGCAGCGATATGGGTGTAGTGGCAAGTTAAAATGTGTGATAGTGTGATCGCCTTAATTCAGTGATATTTGTGGTTGCATGAAAGTATTAGTTTTTGTGTGTGCTAAATTTATTTCATAAAAGTTTACTTATACTTACCTGTGAAAATAATTAGCATCAGAAAAAGTGGCTACTTAGAAAATTATGTGTTTGCTCTAATCACCTCAATTAATACATGAAGTGTCTTATGATTAACGGTGTAGAGTGGTTCGCCGTGAGATACAGTAAGAATCTGTAGTCTTGTTCATTTATATTTGTGCTTCAGAAAGAGTGCATCAGCAACCAGAGTTTTGGAGTGGTACAACAAACGTGTAATAAAGCACGGTACATCACAGATAGCTGATATTATTTTATTTCTGGGCATTACTTTGGTTCTGTATTGTGTGGCTACGTCACTATGTCATCATAGCTTCGCACATCTGCGTGTCAACATGTTCGTCACGATCTGCTCAACGAGGGTGTCAGCATTCGACATCAATGTCAGATCATCGCAGTCAGCGATCTTCCTAGTCAAGTTTCAAGCATTGCATCTGAGATGGGCGACGACTTTACATCCCATCCAAATTCCTAGTGCGTAGAAGTTTTCCAATGTGCAAAATCGTATTTTAACCTCAAATAAATATTTATTTTTATTTCAAAAAACTTTGTCATTCCTTTCTCTTTGTCATGCTCACTCTGCTAAAATCCACGTGACAAGAGAGGAACGTTTGTGGTGTCCGACGTGGTTAGACAATATTAACCAAACTTTGTTTTGCCTGCCCAAACCCACCCAACATTTGTGATCCCAGAGTGGTATATTTCAAAGATATATGGACTGAACTTTTTAAGTGTTTTTGCCGCCCAACTCATCCAAATGGTTCTATTGCGTTAATGTCAGTTTGTCCAAGAGGAACATTTGAAACTGTTTAAAAAAAACAAAAAAAAAAAACTATGGCCGCACAAAGCCCCGATAGTGGAACTGACGAACGTACTTAGGCAGTTAATTGTGTCCCTGGTGCAAAGGCTAATTAATAAAGTAAAATTACCTACATTTTCTGGGCTTCCAGACCAGGATCCAGCTCTATTTTTATAATTCAGTGTTCAAAGCAAACGATAAAGGTGTGAGAGATGAAGATTGCGTGCGTTTTATCCAAGGCTACCTCAAAGGGACAGCAAAGGACTGCTTTACTAGCCACATGAGCCGTCATTTCGTTACATGGACGCATATTAAATCGGAATTTCTAAGAGCATTCTCGAGGGGGGCAAACGCAGTTCCCCCGGCATATGGACCTTCTAAAACTGAAACTTAAAAACAAAGATCTAACTACATATATAGCCACATTCCGCCGTCTAATTAATGGGTTAATGGATTCATCAGAGTCAGAAAAACTGTTTTTCTTAATACAAGGATTACCAAAAGAGCTAGAAGCCAAGATTAAACTTTTGGGGTGTGCTATGGTAGAACAAGGTATAGCATTCCTAGAGTGTTGGACTTGAGTCATTCTATGCCCGAGCCAGAACCCATGCAGCTGGGGGCAATCCGAAGAGAACCTTATAGGCGGCAAAAGCTGCAGAAAAAAGAGACATATGTTATAATTGCCAAAAGAGGGGGCACATAAGTAAAAACTGTAAGAGTAAACGCCGGCCTCCAAAGACAAAGACCACTCCCCATTAAGCTATTTTCCATGACCGACGGAGAGACTTCTGTGTCATTCATGTAAAAATAGGCAACCAGGAGTTTAAAGCACTGATTGACTCCGGAGCCCTCGAAAACTATGTAAACAAAAAGTGCGCTCGGAAATTAAATTTAAAAACAATAAAAGGGGCCAATAGAAGAATGGTGACTTATGTGGACAGCCGAAAACAGGAGGAATGCGAAACAAGGTTTCAAGTCCCTGTAGTGAGCGGCAAGTACCGGGATAAACTAAATTTACATCTGTTTCCACTTCATAAGTTTGACCTCATCTTGGGTTACCAGTGGCTATGCAAGGTAGATCCCCTGATTAAATGGAAGAGTTGGTCGTGTGGTAAAAGGACGCAAGCATTGGATGCCGCAATGGACAGAAGAAGTAGGCGGTTTTATATTATCTATACAGGAAACTAAAGAGATACTGCGATCACAAGACGATGATGGGTTATATTTGTTGCTAATCAAAGATAGCAACAGCAAAAATGGCAAAGACAAATCTAAAGAGTGCAAGCACGTGATCGAGGAATACAAAGTTATTTTGACAGGAGATCCTGGAAGGACTTCCACCAAAGCATGCTACCCAGCAGAGGATTGAGCTGGAACAAGTGGCGTCACCTTTCAATTCTAGATTGTATCCGCTGTCCCAAACTTTGCCTTTCATTGTTGGTCATGAGATATTTCTAATACTATGCCCTGTCATAACCATGAATATCGATTTTTTATCGATAATTATTATTTTTCCGAAATCTGAGGTAGACAGTGAACTTCTTCATATTTTGAAGGTCAAGTATGCAAAATTTCATCAAGATCGGAATAAAACTGTAGATTTGTACAAAAAACAAACCCACAAACAAACCCACCCACAAACATCCTTCTTTATACATATAGAAGAAAATTAGCAGAGGTACCCAGCGTTGCCTGGGATAATTACACTTGTAGGTGAACAGAACAATCTCAAAAAATAAAATTATAACTCCCAGTTGGTTAAATAATAACTCTTTCCTCTGAAGTTTCCCTTGCTCTTGACGTGGAAGCTTGCACACGCTTCTGCTGTAGACAAAGTTATCTTTCCTCCGAAGTTTCCCTTGCCCTTGACGTTGAAGCTCGCATACTTTCCTGCTGCAGACGAAGCTCCTGTTGTTCAGGTGTCTTTGACGCCCAGATAGTTTTTTGTCTTTTAGCTGCAGGGTTTCTCTGACCAATGCTCATTCCTTTCTTTGGTGGCATTACTATAGGTATGAATTAATATCTTTCCTTTGAACGATTATTAAATAGCACAACACAGATAAATCGTATGCTTTTTGATTTGATGATTCGAGTTGATGTATTTTTTTGGAAATAAACTGTAATAGGTTATGCACTGCTAAAACGTGCCAAACACATAAACACACACAGAGAGAAACACTTACACACTTTTCCCAATCGTCTGAACGCTTGTTAGGGAGCTGAAGGAAGACATGTGTATCTCCTTTGCCTCATCTAGAGAGACTGCCTTATATATATCGTCAATTATATCCATTTCCTGTTCATTGTTATAATTCTTGGAAACGAATGTTCTGTCATTGCATGATCATTTTATAATTCTTTGAAATGAATTTTCTATCATTGCATCATCATTTTGTGCTCATTGATATTGGTGAATGCTAGCAGAGGACCCGGCGTTGCCCGGGATAATTATGCTCGTAGGTAAACAGAACAACCTCAAAAAGCTAAATTAAACCTCCAAATTGGTTAAATAATAACTCAATCACTACAATATGGAGCGAAGGGACTATCCATTCTAAGAAAAATCCGAAAGACAGGAATTTACCTCTTCACTGAAAAAATCCATTCTAGATGACATACCGGGACTTGACTTACCGAAAAAAAAATTTTTTTAAGCTCACAATGGATGGACCTCTCCAAGGAATGCTTACTCTATCATCTTTCACTCAGTCTCAATAGTCTGCTAACTCATTATCTTCAGTTACTGATCATTATTAAAGATTTTCAAGAAATTGTTAAGTACATGTACAAAGAATTCTCTTTATTAAGAAAAGCCTGAATAACTGGAATTCTATGCATTGAATTCTATATTGCACAAACTCTGCCTTGCATTATTGGTCATGAGACATATTTAGTTGATCCTTGCATAGTGTTAGTGCATTGCGTGTTGACACCATTGTGGATACCTATTGTTGCACAAAATTTTATTTGCATTTTTGGTCATGAGATATATATTGTTGGTACGTGCAGAGTGTTTGTGAAGTGCGTGTTGATTCCATTGTTGATACCTATTGTTGCAAAAACATTGTCTTGCATTGTTTGTCATGAGATATTTCTCATTAATATGCCCTGTCATAACCATGAACATCGATTTTTTATCGATAATTATTATTTTTCCGAAATCTGAGGTAGGCAGTGAACTTCCTCATGGTTTGAAGCTCAAGTATGGAAAATTTCATCAAGATCGGGTTAAAATTGTAGATTTGCATAAGAAGCTAATAAACAAACCCACAAACAAACAAACAAACATCCTTCTTTATATACAGGGTGTGCCAAAAGAAGCGGGACGGTCGAATATTTCGCGAAATTTACTTCGGATCGAAAAACTGAAAAACACGTGTTCAATATTTTTCAAAAATCTATCAACTGACACCAAACACGACCCCCACCCCTACCCCCGGGGGTGGAGCGGGGGGCAACTTTGAAATTTTAAATGGAAACCCCCATTTTTATTGCAGATTCAGTTTCTACGTGTAAAACTGTATTCATTACCATAAAAATTTCCACCCCCACCCACCCCCCGGGGGGAAATCAATTTTTTCAATGAAAATATTTAAAACAATTAAAATAATTAACTTACTCAATACAGTATTTTAATGCAATATTGTAACTTTGTTTAATTCTTGATGGATGGTTTTGTTATCATGGAAAATAAGATTTGTGAAAAAAAATCTAACAATGATAGTACGTATTTCCCTCATTTTACAAAATGCAAATTTATTTTCATAATAAAATCCTTCAAATTACTCTTTCTTATTCTTTCCGCTTGTAAACAAATTCTTTTCTTTAAAAAATGCGTAAACAAAAAGTGGACTATTTTTGTTGTGATTTTTTTTGTGCTTCATCCATTTGGTAGGTACTTTTTAAATGACACATTAGTTCAACTGTTTAAGTTGATTCAAGCAGATAAACCTTCATCTGTAAAGAAAAGTTTGATTTAAAAAAGTGTTTTTTATTTCAGAATCGCTCATCTAAATGAACAAGAAAGAATATTATTACTGATGATGGTAGGCTGGGGTGATAGGAAAAAGAGCGCCATCAATCGGTCGACTGTCATACTGTACATCATTAGATAGCCTTTTCAAAAATACTAATTTTGTGTTCCGAAGCGTATGTCCCGAGAAATTTGACCGTTTGCAGACATCTGATTTGTATTTGTTTTTCTGCGATTACAGCGCAATCTATCGCGAATCAAAAAAAAATTTTCAGCTAAAACTTGTTCACTTTTTTACGTAGAATCCGAATCTGCAATAAAAAATGGGGGTTTCCATTTAAGATTTCCAAGTTGCCCTCCGCTCCTCCCCCGGGGATGGTGGTGGGGGGTCGTGTTTGGTGTCATTCCGTAGATATTTGAAAAATAATGAAAACGTGTTTTTCAGTTTTTCGATCCGATGTAAATTTCGCGAAATATTCGACCGTTCCGCTTCTTTTGGCACACCCTGTATATAGAAGATACTATATATACAAGCAAAATTACCCAGCTTTGCCAGGGATAATTACACTTGTTGGTAAACAGAACAATCTCAAAAAATTAGATTAGCCCTTTTGCTGCGTAAAGCAGATATATCCACACAAAATTACATTATCTCTACCTGCGGAAATCTGATTCATTTCAGGGTTTAAAAAACTTTTTGTTATGCTGCTACAAGTGGATAATTCCATCTTCTCAAGAATGAAAGTAAAATTTAATTACGCAGTGAAAGGGTTAAATTTTGCAATAAATTAAAAGTAAACACATGAAAATACTTAGAATTATTACAGTAAACATTCCTAAAGAAAATTCGATAAAACATTTTTTAAAGGCTAACAATGGATGCCACTGCTAGTCAAATTATTTCTTGTTACCATAATCTTACTTCCGATGTACACTTGATGGTGTTGCAATTTCCAGTCTTCTCTCGATGTGTTGAAGCAAAACTTGGCCATACATCACTTTGTGTACTCTAGCGGTCGCCGAATCTTCTATTTACTTACTTCCCATTTGCTTAATACAGAACGGAGCTAAACGAGTGCTACCTCTGTCGTCTTTCCACTCTTTCTCAATAGTCTGCTAAGTCTTCATTATCTCCAGTTACTGATCATTTTTAAAGATTTTCAGGAAATTTTTAAGCACTAAGAGCTCTCTTTTCTTAGAAAAGCCTAAATAACAGGAATTCCCTGCATTGTTACAAATTGAAACTTTTCCATATTGCATAATCAATTCATGTTCATTGTTATAATTCATGGAAAGGATTACTTTATCATTACATCATCAGTTTGTGCCCATTGTTATTGGTGAATTGCGCGTTGATACCATTTTTGATTCGAACACGATGAGCCTATTGTTGCACAAACCTTGCCTTGCATTGTTGATCAAGAGATATATATTCTTGGTCCATGCAGATTGTTTGTGAGTTGCTTGCTGATACTATTGTTGATACCTATTGTTGTACAATCTTTGCCTTGCATTGTTGGTCATGAGACATATATTGTTGATCCTTGCATAGTGTTGGTGCATTGCGTGTTGACACCATTGTTGATACCTATTGTGGCACAAACTTTGCCTTGCATTGTTCATGAGATATTTCTCATTAATATGCCCTGCCATAACCATGAATATCTATTTTTTATCAATAATTATTATTGTTTCGAAATCTGAGGTAGACAGTGATCTTCCTCATAATTTGAAGGTCAAGTATGTAAAATTTCATCAAGATCGGAATAATGCTGTAGATTTGTATAAAAAACAAACAAACCCACAAACCCACTAACCCACCCACAAACAAACATCCTTCTTTATATATACATGTATATATAGAAGACTAGCAAAGGTACCTGGCACTGCCAGGGATAATTATACTTGTAGGTAAACAAAACAATCTTAAAAAAGTTTAAAATAAACACATTAAAATGCTTAGAATTAATACAATAAAAATTCTTAATGAAAAAGAAATTTAAAGGCTCACCATGGATGGACCACTCCAATATCTTACTCACGTAATCTTACTTCAGATGTATACTTGATGTTGTTACAATTCCCTTTTTTCTCTCGATGTTTTGAAGCAAAAATTTGCCATTCATAACTTTGTGTAGTCTAGCGATCGCCGATTCTTCTATATACTTGCTTCCAATTTGCTCATATAGCACGGAGCTAAAGGAGTGCTTCCTCTATCTTCTCTCGATTATCTCCAGTTACTGATCATTTTTAAAGATTTTCAAGAAACTGTTAAGTACTAAGAACTCTCTTTTCTAAGAAACCCTTGAATAACAGGAATTCTATGCATTGTTACAAATTGAAACTTATTCATATTGCATCATCATTTTATGTTCATTGATATAATTCTTGGAAAGGATAGCTTTATCATGCATCATCATTTTGTGCTCATTGTTATTGGTGAATTGCGTGTTGACACCATTGTTGGTACTTATTATTGCACAAACTTTGCATACATTGTTGGTCATGAGATATATATTATTGGTCCGTGCAGAGCGTTTTTGAATTGCGTGTTGATACCATTGTCGTTACCTATTGTTGCAAAAACTTTGTCTTGCATTGTTGTTCATGAGATATTTCTCATTAATATGTCCTGCCATAACATGAATATCGATTTTTTATCAATAATTATTATTCTATCGAAATTTGAGGTGACAGTGACCTTCCTCATGGTTTGAAGATCAAGTATGCAAAATTTCATCAAGAGCGGAATAAAACTTTGGATTTTTATAAGAAACAATCGAACAAATGAACAAACAAACAAACATCCTTCTTTTTATATATACTAGCAGAGGACCCGGTATTGCCCAGGATAATTACGCATGTAGGTAAACAGAACAACCTTAAAAAGCTAAATTAAACCTACAAATTGGTTAAATAATAACTCAATCATTACAATATAGACAAAAGGGACTATCCATTCTCAGAAAAATCCGAAAGGCAGGAATTTACCTCTTCACTGAAAAATCCATTCTAGGTGATACAACGGGACGCGGGACTAGATTTACGAAAAAAAAATTGGACTTGGATGGACCTCTCCAAGGATGCCTTCTAGTCTAAATAATTTTTTACTCATGTAATCTTACTTTAGATGTACACTTGATGATGTTGCAATTTTTTTTCTTCTTTCGATGTCTTGAAGCAAAACTCGGCCACTCATCACTTTGTGTAGTGTAGCGGTAGCCGATTCTTCTATTTACTTGTTTACCAATTGCTCAATACACTAAAGAACTAAAGCAGTGCTTCCTCTATCGTCTTTCACTGTTTCTCAATCGTCTGCTAACTCACTATCTCCAGTTACTGATCATTTTCAAAGATTTTCAAGAAATTGTAAAGTATTAAGTAGTCTCTTTTCTAAGAAAAGCCTGAGTAACAGGAATTCTATGCATTGAATTCTATATTGCACAAACATTGCCTTACATTGTTAGTCATGAGACATATATTGTTGATCCTTGCATAGTGTTGGTGCATTGCGTGTTGACACCATTGTTGATACCTATTGTTGCACAAACTCTTATTTGCATTGTCGGTCATGAGATATATATTGTTGGTCCGTGCAGAGTGTTTGTGATTTGCGTGTTGATACCATTGTTGATCCGTATTGTTGCAAAAGTTTGTCTTGCATTGTTGGTCATAAGATATTTCTCATTAATATGCGTTGCCATAACCATGAATATCGATTTTTTATCAATAATTATTATTTTATCGAAATCTGAGGTCTTGCTTTGAAGATCTTGTATGCGATATTTTATCAAGATCGGAATAAAACTGTATATTTGTATAAAAAACAAATCCACAAACAAAGCCACCTACAAACAAACATCCCTCTTTATATATGTACACTAGCAGAGGACCCAGCATTGCCAGGGATAATTACACATTAGGTAAACAGAACAATCTCAAGAAGTTAAATAAACTGATGTGTTTTTTGGAAATAAACTGTAATAGGTTACGCACTGTAAAAACGTGCCAAACACACAAACACACACACACAAAGATACATATATACACTTTTCCCAATCGTCTGAACGCTTGTTAGGGAGCTGAAGGAAGACACGTGTATCTCCTTTGCGTCATCGAGAGAGACTGCCCTATGTATATCGTTTATTATATCCATTTCCTATTCATTGTTATAATTCTTGGAAACGAATGTTCTGTCATTGCATCATCATTTTTTGTTTATTGTTATAATTCTCTGAAATGAACTTTCTATCATTGCATCATCATTTTGTGCTCATTGTTATTGGGGAATTGCGTGTTGATACCATTGTTGATACCTGTTGTTTCACAAACTTTGCCATTCTTTGTTGATCATGAGATATATATTGTTGATCCCTGGCTAGTGTTTGTGGATTGCCAAACCATTGTTGATACCTATTGTTGCACAAACTTTTCCTTGCATTGTTGGTCATGAGATATAAGAAGCTAACAAATCGACAAACAAACAAACAAACAAACAGACCCACAAACATCCTTCTTTATATATATAGAAAGATGACTAGCAGAGGTCCCCAGCGTTGCCTGGGTAATAACACTTGTAGCAAAACAGAACAATCTCAAAAAATTAAATTAAAACTCCCAATTGGTTAAATAATAACTCAGTCAATACAACACAAAGCAAAAAAATTATCCATTCTACGAATAATACAAAAAACAGGAATTCTAGATGATATACCGGGACCAGAAACTTTAGACTCAAGTTTTTCTTGCTCTTGACGTAGAAGCTCTTGCTCTGTTCGAAACTCCCGTTGCTCAGATGTTTCAAATGCCCGTATAGCTTTTTCTGTATTAGTTGGATAGTTTCTCTGACCAATACTCGTTCTTTCTTTTTTCTTTCCAGGCCATAAATTTTTGCTAGTCGTCTGGATGTTTGATAGCGTGTTCAAGGGAGATATGCGTGACTCCTTTGACTTATCAATTTTACGTTCTGATTATTAATGTTTTGTCATTGCATCATGCATTTATGCTCATTATTAATAATTCTGGAATATTAAAAAAACACGTGAAAACACTAAGAATTAATATAGTAAAAACTATTGGTGCATAAACTTTGCATTGCATCGTTGGTCATGAGACATATATTGTTGATCCTTGCATAGTGTTGGTGCATTGCGTGTTGACAGCATTGTTGATATCTATTGTTGCATACACTTTGCCTTGCATCGTTGGTCGTGAGATATTTCTCATTAATATGCCTTGACATAACCATGAATATTGATTTTTTTTATCAATAATTATTATTTTTTTGAAATCTGAGATAGACAGTGACCTTTCTTATGGTTTGAAGGTCAAGTATGCAAATTTCATCAAGATCGGAATAAAACTGTAGATTTCTATAAAAAACAAACCCAAAAACCCACAAACAAACTTCCTTCTTTTTATATATAGAAAGACTCGCAGAAGTACCCGGCGTTGCCTGGGATAATTAAACATGTAAGTAAACAGAACAATCTAAAAAAATGAAATTATAACTCACATTTGGTTATATAATAACTCAATAAATACAACACAGAGCAAAGGGACTATCCATTCTACGAAAACTACGGACAACAGGAATTCTAGGTTATATACCGGTATTTTGTCTAAACCCTTCTTGACTTGCCTCACCACTGCGGAGCATTAACAGATATTTTAGACTCAAGTTTTTCCTTCCCTTGACATAGAACCTCTTATACCCTCTTGCTCTATTCGAAATTCCCGTTGTTCAGATGTTTCAAATACACATATAGCTCTTTTCTGTTTTAGTTGCCGTGTTTCCCTGATCAAAGCTCCTTCTTTCTCTTTCCTATCCAGACACATAAATTTTTGCGAGTCGTCTGGACGTTTGATAGGGAGCTCAAGGGAGACATGCGTGACTCCTTTGCCTCATCAATAGACTCTGCCTTATTAATGTTCTGTCACTGCATGATCATTTTATGCACATTATTAAAAATTCTTGGAAACGCACGTTCAATCATTGCATTATCAGTATCTCAGTTTCCAAAATATACACATTCCCATTGTTGATAAACATTGTTGCACAAACTTTGCCTTTCATTGTTGGTCATGAGATATATATATTGTTGATCCTTGCATACTGTTGGTGCATTGCGTGTTGACACCATTGTTGATACCTATTGTTGCAAACTTTGCCTTTCATTGTTGGTCATGAGATATACATGGGAGAACATGTATAAAGAAGCATTTTTATTCCTATGAACATGGTGCCGCAAGCCAACCCCCACAGAGATACAGGGGGATTAAAGTATACCTGACCTATCCCCATTGGACTTTTATTTGTGGGGCTACATGAAGTCACTGGTGTACGAAACACCTGTTCCATCCGTTGATGATCTGTTCGCTTGCATTGCTGTGGTAGGTGAAACAATCCCCGAACAACCGAATGTACGGGAGTCGCTACTACAGCTCTGTAAGGTGTGCGTGCGAACACTTGGCCGGACCTTTGAACACTTGCTGTGAGTCTTGGTACGCAATGGACATTTGTGTGGCGTCTGTTTTGTTCACATTTGTTTTTACCCACAGCTTGGATGTACGCCTTGATGTGCATAGCTCAGAGTGTAAGTCAAGATGTTACCTTAAGAGCCTACAGCGTTTGTTGGGTGTCTTATTTGTTTATTTCTACGTAGTTTAATGTTATGTGATGTGACTTGATTTTATTCATTACATCAACACATTGAACAGGTCTGTAGGCTCCAATGTGGGTTGTACCACATAGCATAGTCGCTCGCGGGATGACAACAATCGGGCAGCGCAACATACTTTAATCCCCCTCTGTCTCTGTGGGGGTTGGCTTGCGACACCATGTTCATTGGAAAAAAAATGCTTCTTTATACATGTTCTCTCAAGTGTATGAATATTTACCATTTATTTCCGGACACCCTGTATATTGTTAACCCTGCATAGTGTTGGTGCATTGCGTGTTGAAACCATTGGTGATACCTATAGTGGCACAAACTTTTCCTTGCATTGTTAGTCATGAGATATTTATCATTAATATACTTTGCCATAAACATGAATATCGATTTTTTATCAATAATTACCTTTTGTCGAAATCTAAGGTAAACAGTGATCTTCCTCATTCTTTGAAAGTCAAGTATGCAAAATTTTATCGGAATAAAACTGTAGATTTGTATAAGAAACAAACCAACAAACCCACAAACAATCAAATATTCTTCTTTATATATATAGAAATATTGAAAGAAAAAAGATGTTAGTTTGTTTGTGGAGAGGTGGGTGGGTTTTTATTTTATACAAATCTACAATTTTATTCCTATCTTGATGAAATTTTGCATACTTGACTTTCAACGAATGAGGAAGGTCACACTCTACGTCAGATTTCGAAAAAATATAAATTATCGATAATAAATCAATGTTTGTTATGGCAAGGCATATTAATGAGAAATATCTCATGACCAACAATGCAATGCAAAGTTTGCACAATTTAGATAAGTTTCAATTTGTAACAATGCGAAGATTTCCTGTTATTCTTAGTACTTAACAATTTCTTGAAATTCTTTAAAAATGATCATGAACTGGAGATAATGGTGAAATAGCAGACGAATGAGAAAGAGTGGAAAGAAAACAGAGGAAGCACTCCTTTAGCTCCCCACTGTATTCAGCAAATGGTAAACATGTAAATAGAAGAATCGGCGACCACTACACTACTGAAAGTGATTAACTGCCAAGTTTTGCTTCAAGACAGCGAGGGAAGAGTGGGAATGGCAGCAACATCAAGTGTGCATTTAAAGTAAGATTACGTGACTAAGAAAATTATTTAGACTAGAAGTTGAAGACCACGCAGGGGTTATCACCTAGCTTATTTGGTAGCACAGCAGAACCAAACATTTCATAAAAATACTTTTTATCTATATTCTGTATGAATATTAATATTTTGTAAACTGAGATGCAGATAATGCGATGATAGAACGTTCGTTTCCAATAATTATTAATAATGAACATAAAATGACATTGCAGTGACAGGACATAAATAAGGCCATATCTATTGAGGAGGAAAAGCAATCGCAGGTGTATCCCTTGAGTTCCCTATCCAGACATCCAGACAACTGACAAAATTTTATATGCCTGGAAAGGAAAGAGATAGAACAAGTAGTGGTCAGAGAAATTCTGCATCTAAAACAGAAGATCTATACTGGCATTGGAAATATCTGAACAGTGGACATTAGAGATTCTACATCAAGGGCAAGAAAGTCTTGGGTCTAAAATATCTTGTGATGTACCCCTTTGATGAAGATGGATATCATTTTAATCTGAGGCAAGCCAACAAGAAGTTTAATAAAGTCCCGGTGTATCACGTAGGATTCCAGTTTTCAAATTTTTCTTAGAATGAATAATCCCTTCACTCTGTGTTGTATGAAATGAGTTATCATTTAACCGAATTGGAATTATAATTTAACTTTTTGAGATTGTTCTGTTTACGTACATGTCTAAATATCCCAGGGTCTTCTGCTAATCTATTTATATAAAGGAGGATGCTTCTGGGTGGGCCTGTTTGTTTGTGGGTTTGTTTTTTATACAAAACTACAGTTTTATTCAGATCTTGATGAAATTTTGCATACTTGACCTTCAAACCATGAGGAAGCTCACTGTCTACTTTAGATTTCAAAAAAGTAATAATTATTGATAAAAAATCGATATTGATGGTTAAGGCAAGGCATATTTATGAAAAATATCTCATGATCAATAATGCAAGGCAGAATTTGTGCAACAATACTTACCAATAATGGTATCAAGACACAATTCGCAAACACTGCACGGACCAACAATACATATCTGAAAAACAATGATGCAAGGAAAGGTTTGTGAAACAATAGGTATCAACAATGGTGTCAATACGCAATGCACCAACACTATGCAAGGATCAACAATATATATCTCATGACCAACAATGCAAGGCAAAGGTTGTGCAATAAAGATAAGTTTCAATTTGTGCCAATGCATAGAATTCCTGATATCTTAGAAACGAGAGTTCTTAGTACTTAATTTCTTAAAAATCTTTAGAAATGATCAGAACCTGGAGATAATGGAGAGTTAGCAGACTATTGAGAAAGAGTGGAAAGACGACAGAGGAAGCACTCCTTTAGCTCCGTGCTTTATTGAGCAAATGGGAGGCAAGTAATTAGAAGAATCAGCGACCGCTAGATTACACAAAGTGAAAAATGGCCAAGTTTTGCTTCAAGACATCGAGAGAAGAGTGGAAATTGCAACAACATCAAGTCTACATCTAAAGTAAGATTACGTGAGTAAGAAATTATTTAGACTAGCAGTGACAGTCCATCTTTTGGAAGCCTTTAAAAAAATTGTTTTCGAATTTTCATTAACAATTTATACTGTATTAATTTTAAGCGTTTTCATGTGTGTTATTTTAAGGTATTGGAAAATTTAGGCCAAAAAAAAATTATCCCAGCCCCGCACGTGTTATCACGTAGCTTATTTGGTAGCACATCAGATCCAAATATTTCATAAATATACATTTTCACTATATTCTGTGGGAATGTGTATATTTTGGAAACTGAGATGCTGATAATGCGATGATTGAAGGTTGGTTTTCAAGGATTAATTACGAATAATGAGCATAAAATGATGCCGTGACAGAACGTCAATATGGCAGCATCTATTGATGAGGAAAAGAAGTCACGCGTTTCTCCCTTGAGATCCCTATCAACCGTCTAGGCGACTGGCAAGAATTAAAACTGCATCGGGTGTGGCGTTTGTTAAAGTCACGCGCGTTCGGGAGTTAGGCAGAGGCTCTTGTTCGAAAAATAGTCGACAGTCTCGGAGAAGCCCCACCAGTGCACTCATTATGCGCTTGGGGAAATGGTCAGAGGCAGCACGTGCCTTTACCCAGGAGGAGAAAAGGGAAAAGCGACAACGGGATCGGGTGCTGTTAATCGGCACTTGGAACGTATTCTCCATGACAGGAAAGGAATCAGAATTAGTGGAGGAAGCCAAATAATATCGACTGGATATCATAGGTATTACCTTCTACGAAACGTCAGGGTTCTGGAACTGTGGACTTAGAAGTAGGGTGGAAGCTTTTCTAATCTGGTGTCGACCCTAACATGACTTCCCAGGCGGGAGTGGGGATACTCACAAGTCCCCGAATGGCAGATTGTGTTACAGATTGGACCCCCTTAGGTGGAAGACTGTTTCTCCTGAGGCTTCTGATAGGGAAATGGTCTCTCTCTCTATTCGTTCCATATGTTCCGAATGCAGTCACAGAGTACCAACTTTTTCTAGATGAAGTTGATGCTGCTCTTAGCAGGAGAGGGAGTGCAGATTCTGTCATCCTGGTGGGCGACTTCAATGCAAACGTAGGGGCTGATGAAAAAACGTGGAAAGGCGTGATTGGGAGGAATGATGACGCCGATTTAAATGCGAATGAAAGGTGCTTGTTGGACCTCTGTGGCAACAATGGACTTTCCATCACAAACACCTTCTTCCAGCGCAGGGATGTCTTTAAGTATACCTGGTACAAGGATGCAATGGACCAGAAGTCACTGATTGATTTTGTAATTGTTTCAGCCGACTTATTCCGATCAGTGTTGGATACTGGTGTGAGAAGAGGGGCAGAACTATCAACTGAATCCATGCCAACCAAGCAAAGTACTAGGTTCAGACAAAGTTGGCGCATCAAATGGGAGTCATTGGAGGATACAGCTGTGAGGAAGACCTTTGCAGATAATATATCTTCAAGTTTCAAAGAACTACCCAGTGATCGTGGTACTGTTGAAGAGGAATGGCAGTTGTTTAAAACTGCTGTGATTACTTCGGATGCATTGTGCTGTGGTCGTAAGCGGCTGAGTGTGGCGCAGGGCAGTTAGAAAAAGACTGCATGGTGGAACGGTGAAGTACAAGAAGCTGCCAAGGCAAAAAAGGAAGCCTATTTGCTATAGCTTGCAAATAAGTCAACTTCGAGTCGAGTGCGGTACAGTGAGGCGCGAAAAGCAGCAGCAAAGACAGTATCAACAGCTAAAGCCAAGTCCTGACAGACATTCAGGGAGAAATTGGAGTCAGACAATGGTTCGGCAAACAAGGTGTTCTGGCAGACCGTGCGCTGCCTCCGTGGAAATAGGTCTCTTTCATCACAAACTATTAAGAGTTCAGGTGGGAGGCTTCTGAAAACGGAGGAGAGCATATTGCATTAGGTGGAAGGACTACTTTGCATCTCTTCTTAATCCGATGAGAGCAACAACAGAGGCACCTTCGAGCAGAGAATAGTCACGGTAGTATCACTGAAACAGAAGTCAGATGGGCAATTAAGTCCCTGAAGACTGGTAAAGCAGCAGGTGTTGATGAAATCCGGTCCGAGATATTAAAGGCCTTAAATCAGGATGGTATCATGTGGCTGACTCGAGTGTGTCAAGTTGCTTCGATATCTGGACAGGCCCCTAAACAATGACAGACAGGAATTGTGATCCCTGTCTTCAAAAAGGGAGATCAGAGAGATTGCAATGAATATCGAGGCATCTCTTTGCTCAGCATTCCTGAGAAAGTGTCTGGAGAAGAGAAGTCGGGAAATAGACGACTCCAAACTGTCGTGGGAGCAGTGTGGTTTCCCACCTGGCCGAAGCATGATGGATCACATCTTTGCTCTAAGGCAAATCTTTGAGAAATCCTGGGAGTATGTAAAAGAGGTCTACGCTTGCTTTATGGGCCTTGAAAAAGCATATGACAGAGTTCCTCGGGAGAAGCTCTGGCAAGTGTTGCAAGGGTATGGAGTGGATTGGCAATTACTGGTTCCTATCATATCTCTGTATGAAAGCTCTGAGATGTGTGTCCGGATAAATGGCATTAAGTCAAGACCGTTCACTGTGAATGTTGGACTCCGCCAAGGCTGCGTACTGTCGCCCCTCTTGTTCATTATCTTTATGGACTGGATAGACAGGGGCAGCGGAGGCTATGAGCGTCTTTGTGTGGGCGACTACCTGGTGGAGAGGTTGCTCTTTGCTGACGACCTTGTCCTCCTTGGGTCTTCTCGCACGAACCTTCGGCATGCACTAGACCGGATTGCAGCCAAATGTGAAGAAGCTGGGATAAAAATCAGTGTGGATAAACCGAGGTTCTGGTCTTTTCAGGACAGCCTGCTCAGTGCGATCTCCATTTTAGGGGAGCCTCATTGAGACAGGTGGAGAAATTCAAGTATCTCGGGATTGATTTCATGAGTGATGGACGGCAGGAGAAAGAATAGGATGCTCAGATCAGTGCAGCAAGCTGTGTCAGAAGTGAACTGTGGCGATGCGTGGTAACGAAACGCGAGCTGGGTAACAAAGTCAAGCTCTTTGTCTTCAAATATATCTTTGTCCCCATTCTCACCTATGGTCATGAGGCTTGGGTAATGACCGAAAGAGTGCGATCGCGGGAACAAGCGGCCGAAAAGAGATTTATGAGAGGTGTGGCAGGTTTTACCCTACTAGATAGGGTGCACAGCAGCACAATAAGGGAGTCACTAGCTGTTGAGCTGCTACTTCTCCGCATTGAGAGATCTCAGTTGCGCTTGTATGGCCATGTGATACGGATGCCGCAAACTGGTCTTCCTAGGCAGTTTTATTTTCCAAGCCGGTGGGTAAGAGACCAAGTGGCCTAGAACCAGGTGGCTAGACTACATGGAGAATCTGGGTTCGAGTTGCTTGGGTATTACCAGGGAAGACATGCACCTGATGGCGGAAGATCGCGATCGCTGGAAATCCTCCATAGGGCTGCTGCTCCCACGACCCTAACGGATAAGCAGGTTTGAAAAGTAAGTAAAGTTAATATTAGGGCAATAGCTAATTTTCCCAAGTCATAATATTTTAGTCATAAACTAGCAAAATTTTACACGGCCAACTTCGTTGTAACCAGGTAATTCAATGGCTTCTGAAAAATCTATTTCCTATTTACTCATCGTGTATAATATTAATTTTATGACGAATGGCCAAATAGTTCCAAAGTCCGATAGGATAAACCCGTTTCCAATGTGAAAATAAATAAATATTTTTACTTATCTGCGTTCTTGACCCCTCAATCCAAAAACGGAGTTCCACATGTTTTAGAGCGAAGCTTGGAGGATTCATTACGGCGACAGGGTCCTGGAAGCTCATTATCAACGCATTCAGTCGGTGACTTGTTTTCACTTCCGAACCTCTTATTTTCGTTGCCCACAAGTGTACTCTGCTTTATTCCTATGCCTTCATCTTCTTCCATTCCTCGTCTTTCCTCGATTCTTTTACTATCATGACTTCTATGCATCGCTCCCCTGTTACCAAGCGACTTACTCCTATCGAGATTTAGTCCTTCTGCCTCTCCTACCTTTCTTCCCACTTTCCAATTCGCCTCCGTTTTTACGTAACCGCTTACATCTGCTTCTCTTAACTTTCTTGCTTCCTTTTCTCTATGTCTTACGTTAATTAATCTAATTTTCCTTACGTCATCATCTCTCTCTTTCTCATTACTTCTAAAAAATATTCTGGTTGACTATTTCTTTTTAAAACAGCGTAACAAGTTGCTCTTTTTCTCGATCATGTTTCATTTACTAATTTAACAGATGAATATTTAAAAGGCCCCAATATTAAATTGCTCATGTCTTTATTCAAAATTGAATACTGTACAACATAAATATCAACAAACAATCTCAATGCGTTCCGCGAATTTCTTTTTTGAATATGTAATAGGCTGCGACAGCCTTTAATTGCAGCAATCTCAACTTGTGTCTGTCCAGCAATGCGCTTTTTTAAACTTTCAAACCGGGATATTTTTATAGCCTCATATAGGGCTGCTATTTTTAGCAGCATCTGTCCACTTGACTGTGAAAACATGATATGGGATAAAAGTATCGGTTATTCAAATTTCAATCAACATCGACTACAGGAACCGGAATTAGCAAACAGTGATACAGTCAATGCGATACAAAGCAACAAAAAAAAAGGTACAATAATGAGTAAGTCTACAATAATTATGCAAATGGAGCATTGCAATTCGAAAGCCTATCTGTTTTGAAAAGTGATCATTATGTGAAAGAATAAAGGTCCGGAAATAGCGATATGAGTAAACCTCATCATCAGCAACTTTGATCATAGTGCGATTAATAAACCGCTTGTAGTGCTGATGATGAGGTTTACTCAAGACGCGAATAACGATTAATAAACCGCTACCATATTACTATTTCCATATAGAAAATATTAATTGAAAAGAAAATTTAAAGGAAAAAATCAATAATTACAAAATTTATTGATTGTCAATTATATTTCCAGTATAATAATAATGAGAAAATTTTATTATTATATTGACAGTAAATCTGATAAAATATTGACAGTAATAATGAGAAAATTTTTAAAAATTGCATTTCCGTATTTTAGAGGAAGCGTAAGTCAAGTGATAAGACCGACTCAGCCAATAATGGCGGAATCTGTAGCAGATGACAAAATCTGGCGTATTTTCCTAATTTAGATCTATACCCACAGGGCAACTTATTGGACTCGATCCGGATCATGTAAGATCCATGTAAACGTGAGGCACTTTCGGATTAGCTCAAGTCGACCCGGTTCGAAATGTGCATGTAAATGCATGTACAGTGTTTGCAACACACTTGCAGTATCTGATTCCAACACAAAATTCGAAATTTCACAATTCACTATGTGAAGAATCCATGTTTTGCTTTCGAAATTCGATTAGAATTGCTGGGTTTATGATATCTTAAGTATCGGTATATCGATAAGCAGAACACTACCGTATCCCGTGTTAAGGAATGTGGAGGGAGTTTCCTACCAGTTTACACCTGGCCACACACAAAAGATGATGGCCATATCCCTCCACATTCCTGAAGACGATGAATCTTAGTGGTGCTACTCACATGACTGCTGTCATCACAAGTGTAGTCTTAGTACAATGGGGCTGTTAAAGACTTAATTACCTTTAATTAATGTGGGTTAATTAATTGATTAATTATTTTTTTAACCTTGTAATTTCCTTGATTTGGGACTATTTGATTACTTTTTTGATCGAGCTTCTATTCCTGGGTGTGGTCACTCATCTAGCTGATGACATCTTCTTGATTATTCACGTGATTGCGGCCATGTTCCGATTCCTGAGGCTGAAAATAATATTAATTTCATAATTCTTGGTTATGTCATGCAGTGAAGCATCTCTGTCCTGATGGATGGTGAGCAGTGAAGTACTACAACCTGTGTGACAGAAAAGGGTGTGCGAAAACGGGCTTATGTGATTTTGACTCACAATATATATAACTCTTGATCCGCTATATTTATCAAGTAAAACAGGGGTTGATAAAATGACTGGCACCCTCAATTTGATTGCTTAATTACAAATTAACTCTTTCTCATCCAACCAAATTTTTTCTAAGCCCTTTTACACTTTCTTCTAAATAAAACTACTTCTGTTTCAAGGTGTATTGTTTGTTTTTTAATTTTCTGATAACAAGTGCATTTTTTTCAATTGAATACTCACAACTCTGACCCAAAGATTCAGAGGGTTGACAAATGACATCGCAAACTTTTATAAATAAAGTTTCTCGCTAAGATTGTATAATTTTATTCTACTTTCTGTGACTTTTTGCGTTCTGGTTGCTCAGATTGATATTTGTTTTAAATCATCTTGTCTCTCAAGGTTTACCCTTTTTAAGAGCAAGCGTAGTTTGCTCAATAGTGATAACATTGTATACCAGATTTAAGTTTAATTTAGGTTAAAAATTCACTTCGACTTTTCACTGTTACTTGACTGTGTGCCAGTGGGTAGAACATCAGGCTTTCATTCACTGCTAGAGTAGT
This sequence comes from Rhysida immarginata, assembly GCA_023313115.1. Lineage (NCBI taxonomy): Eukaryota > Metazoa > Arthropoda > Chilopoda > Scolopendromorpha > Scolopendridae > Rhysida > Rhysida immarginata. The sequence goes on from JAHWFO010116803.1 coordinate 677,073, forward strand.
GGTCTAAGCGCGATTCCCTGTGAGTCTAGTGCCCACGTGCTTTGTCCAATCCTCACTTTTAACCCGTTGTACACGCAGTGTTAAGGTAAATCTTTAATTTCCTTTTTTTTACCTGCGTTTTTTAATGTTTTCGATGTCTTTAAAAGTTGTTGGCGACTTTTGTTTCCAAACTGTCCTGTTGTAGACAAGAAAATTTCCTGTCATTTTTCAGCAATACACGTTCTGTGCCCCGAATTACCCGACACATACAACTTTTTCCCATCAACATTTATGGCTCCATGGCATTTCCCAGCTTATTGTTAAGTGACGGGCACAGGTTTTAAGTGAATGAAAGATTTTTAACGGATTTTTTCGGTAATGTCAGTTTTGTTTCACGAATTTCTGTTCACATGCAACTTTTTAAACTGAAATTTTTAAGTTTGCAATGAAAATACGAGGTTAAAAGGAAATGTCAATTGTTATGTTCACATCACAAATTTTTTTATTTCACCATGTCGGTTACATTGTTAGCATACACGGATGTGTCGGTCTTACAATAACTTATTTTCACAAGTTCATCATTACTATAATTTGTATAAAGTATTTGTGGAACAGGCATGAGTGGTTGCCAGTTTCCGTGTTTCAATTGCTGGGTTTGCCATTCTAATCCATTTTTTTAAGTTTTGAACTTACCTTCTCAAATACAACGAATACTTACAAGTTCACTTCACTCTTCTTGATTGGATAACTGTTTAAGGTCTGTTGCTAACGTATTCATGCTCAACAGCGTTGATAGATATTTTTTCAATCATTTGAGGTTCAATTCGAGTGACTGAGTTCTATCATGGTTTTTCATTCCTCTACACTTGATGTGCTGATGTCTTTAATCCAAGTTTAATGTGCTTCAAAGTTGATAATATGTACGTTATGAGAATTGCTATGCAATGTTTGCATTTACAAATTGAACACCTAAATTCACAATCCCAACGAATACACGGGTAGTTTTAAGTCTTTCATTTTCCGCATATTGTGCGGTTTTATCTCTGCCAAAAGTACATCAACATCTTACTAAGTCAATCTTGTTTATTGATCGCACTGATTTTTGTTAATGTCAGTAAACAGTGCATAGAAGTCGATTTGCGTGCTTTATTCCTGTTCGGTGTATCAGGTGATTGTCTTCATGGTGCCTGATGAGTGATAGGACTGACTGAACAAAACATGCATTCCTGAAAAAAAATAAAAAATTCTGCAATCTCTTAATTAAGTAAAATGAAAGTACGGAGATGAAATGCCTTATTTAACTTATGAGAGTTTATGTGAAAACTATCTGCCGCTAAGAAAAAACGTATTTCACATACCCAGAGTAAAAGATATGAAGACCTTTCAGCGTGGCTTAGCAGGAACATTTATCGCTTCAATTGCCAAATCAGATGGTGGTCACCGCAGCAGATGTTATATTTGAATTACAAGATAACCCTTGCACTCGCAAATTTGCAGATAGGAAACACGTTAACAAGGTGAAAGACTACTGACACTAATAGGCTAAGACGTTTTGTGTACTCTGAATGGAAATCACAAAGATTTTTAGCTTGGGTTAGTTCTTACGTTTATCGTAACAGCTCCCGACTTGATGACATCCAATGCGCTCAATGTTATACTTGACCGACGTAGTAACCATTGCGTAGGAATTTACTGAAAAGGAAACACTTTCATGAGGTAAAAACCCAGTGAAGCTAATATGGAAACGAATTTCATGTACCCTAACTGGAAGAAACCAAGAATTTTTAGTTTGGGTTAGCGCAAACATTGCTAGCAGAGGTCTGCTACACTGTTCATACATTACGGACTAGACCTCACCCAAGTAGTGTGATAGCAGCTACTTACAAAATTGTTAATAGGAACCCACTGCATACATCTTCACATATTTTGTTGAAATAACAATAACAACAAAGAATCATAAGCTTCATCTCAAAATGTAGAGAAAATATTAGTACAAAGCTACTCGCAATCACTGGGAAACAGTGAACTACCTTCAATGTATTTGAACAATTAGCTGTGTTTAGACTGAATAAAAATCTTTTTGCTGTTCTCTGCCATGGTAACAACCCCAACAATTGTATGTGTGAGGACGTGAAAATTGAGGACACTATCATTTTATGTACTCAAAAAAAACATTTAAAATTAATGTTAAAATGTAAAAATAATGAATGCATGAATATTCAGTAACAATTACCATGAAAGCCCTTATTTGACTGTGGCAACCCTTATTTGACTGTGGCAATGAAAACACCCCGGCATCAACCCACTGTTTTGTAAGCAGCCTCATGAGTCTGCATTTGAGTGCCATGGCAATAGACACCTTGCCTGTCATAGCATCACAGAACATTTAAAAGTCACATTAAAGAGCCTGAAAAATATGGCGAATGAAAAATAAACTTGTACTGCATGAGTATAATCAGTCAAATTAGGCCAAAAATGCCCTGAAAAAGGTTTATTGAATGGCATCAATGGACTTATTCACATTGGATGGGTGAAGGTCACGCCCAGCGTCCTCAGAAAGTAAACATCTGGGCAGGCATTATGAGCATTAATCTCATAGTCCCCTCTTTCATTGATGGAACACTGGATGGCCCCAAATACCTTCATGTACATTTGGTTGAGATGAAACCGCATTATATGCGGAAAATGTGCACCTTAAAACTACCCTTGCTTTCATCGGGATTGTGAAGTTTTGGTGTTCAATTTGTACATGCAACCACTTCACAGCAACATTCTCATCACGTACATATTAACAACTTTGAAGCACATTAAATTTGTTTTAAAGACCTTAGCAAATCAGGTGTAAAATAATAAAAAATTCTGATAGTCACCCGAATTCAACCTTAAATGATTGAAAAAAATTTAACCCTAGAAAGATAACCTTATTTTATACTACATTAAAGATAACCATACGTCGATTCGACGTGTATATATTTGAGTGCACATATTTTCGATTGTATATATAACATATTTGTATAAGTGGTAATGTATCACTGTGAATATCATTTTGTTATGAATAAATGAAATACATTAAGGTTTATTTGTATTTTTATTTGGAAAAATCTTCAAATAACAAAAATGGATATTTCTTAAATAAAGATAAGAGGAAACCACTGATCCACATAAAACTTTTAATCGGACGTATGCGTATTTCAGCAGCCACGCTGCCTTCTTCAGCGTACACAAGGATTTTGATCAGAACAGACAAACCTGTGTATGCTGAAAAAGGCAGCATGGCTGATGAATGCGCATACGTCCGATTAAAAGTTTTATGTGGATCAGTGGTTTCCTGTTATCTTTATTGAAGTTCGTCCACAGTGTCCGGCTCCAGTTCTCTCTTAAATTTGGATATTTCTTACTTTAGTAAGTTAAAAAAATTTGAGATCTTGTCGTCAGACTTATAATTTTAACTATAAACTTTTTAAAATCAATTTTTTGTAATCTTTTAATATGAGTAAAAAACATTTTTTTAATAATTTTGGCCTCGACTTGTGCTCTCCACAAATGGGATTTTTTCATTTGTCGCACATTGATTTTGTCATCCTTCTAATTTTTGATGGACCAAGGGCACAATATCTCTTTTTCTTCGGCTCAGGTAAATCTTCACATTGTGTAGGAGGTTCAGCGTGTCTTTTTGGTAAAATATCACTAATTTTGTCCTTTAGATTCCTCGGCAAAGTAGGCATTTGCTGCGTTGTCAACATCCACGGAGTCATCAAGTCATTGCTCAGTTTTTTTCATGAAATTACGATGACCAAGCGGTTTTTCGTGTTTAGATATGACATTATCACAGTAAATAATGTATGCGTTTATAACGCCATATTCAACATACCATAAAACATAGCCATGTTCCATCTGTTTGTTTTGCGACTGCATGACATTGAAGAACCAATTTGATTTCTGCATTGGTCCATTTTGTTATCTCTTGCACAGTGTCCTTGGTTATAAATATACTAAAGCATTCTAAAGGTTCATAAAGGCTTCTATTCATTCGAGTGGGACCCCTAGATGTTCGTATAATATTAGAAGCTGATGTCTTACCACTTGTTCTGCCTTTAGTAGCTGTCCATCGATGATCGTTTTTGCCTCTAAGTGCTTGATGTTGTGGCATAACAATAGAATTCGGCATACTGGATGAGATACTCTCAAGGCTATCAGAATCAATTTGAGACACATTTTCATTGCCCAAGGGACTTTCCACTAGTGGCGAATTAACCTCGTAATCTTCGACATCACTTTGTATTTCATCTTCGAATAAATTGTCTTCAATTTCACTGTCTGACCCCTCGATTTCTTCATCGCTCAATTCTTGAAATAAGCGGGTAATTTGTTCACCTTCTAAGCCGCCTTGTGACGTCATTTTGTTGTAATAATACAGCCTATAAAAATCTACTAATACTGTGGCAAAATATATAAATTTCTTCTTACAAAAGTCACAAAAAACTAACGCAAAAGATAACCCTACGTCACTTGGACGTACGGTAATTATATATTCACGAAAGTAGTGCACTTACCTGAGTGCCACGAGTGTCTCCTGCAAGCTGTGTAGGTCGACTGAGTTGGCCGGAAAGGCGAGCACAGTGGCCCCTCATATGACCGAGATATATCAATTTTACAAAATCGATTATGTCGATTCGACATAGGTTATCTTTCTAAGATTAATGAACGCCATTGACCTTGAATATGTTAGCCTGTAGACTTTAAACAATGTTGGCTGTAAACTCTTATCCAATCAAGTTAAGTGAAATCAACTTGAAAGTATTTGTCGTGATTGAGAAGGAAAATTCAAAATTAAAAAAATGGATTAGAATGGCAAACACAGCAATTGAAACACGGAAACTGACAACCACTCATGCCTGTTACACATCACTGTGTTTATTATTATTTATACAAATACTTTACACAAATTGTAGTACTGATGAACTTGTGAAAATAAGTTACTGTAAGAACGACACATCTGTGTATGCAAACAATGTAATCGATACAGGGAAATAAAAAAACTTGTGATATGAAAATAATGATTGACATTTGTCTTTAACCTTATATTTTCATTGAAAACCTAAAAACTTCAGTTTAAAAAGTTGCACATGACAAAAAATTCGTGAAACAAAACTAACATTACTGAAAAAATCCATGAAAAATCTTACATTCGCTTAATCACACGTTGAAAAAACCTGCACCAATCGCTTAACTTTAAGCTGGAAAATACCATAAAGCCGTAAATGTTGACGGGAAAAATTTGCACATATGGGGAAATTCGGGGCACAGAATCTACATAGATGAAAAATGACAGGAAATTTTTCTCTCTATTGCTAGACAGTATGGAAACATAAGTCATCAAGACATCAAAAACAGTAAAAAAAAGCAGGTAAAAAAAAAAAGGAAATCGAGGATTGACCTTAACACTGTGTGTACAATGGGTTAAAAGTGGGGATTGGATGAAAAATGTGGCACTACAGTCACAGGGAATCGAGCTTAGACCACCACTCTACCAGTGAATGAAAGCCTGATGTTCTACCCACTGGCCTGTGTAGGGCACACAGTCAAGTAAAAGTCGAAGTGAATTTTTAACCTAAATTAAACTTAAATCTCGTATAGAATGTTGTCACCATTGCACAAACTATGCTTGCTCTTAAAAAAGTAAATCTTGAGAGACAAGATGATTTAAAACAAACATCAATCTGAGCAATCAGAACGCAAAAAATCACAGAGAATAGAAGAAAATTAAACATTCTTAGCGAGAAACTGTATTTATAAAAGTTTGCGATGTCAATTGTCAACCCTGTAAATCTTTGGGTCAGAGTTGTCAGTAGTCAATTGAAACAGTGCACTTGTTATCAGGAAATAAAAAACAAAGAATACATCTTGAAACAGAAGTAGTTTTATTTAGAAGAGATTGTATAAGGCTTGAAAAAATTTGGTTGTACGAGGAACAACAGTTAATTAGTAATTAGGCAATCAAATTGAGGGTGCCAGTCATCTTAGCAACCCCTGTTTTACTTGATATACAGGGTGTCCCACAATTGGTATAAAAAGCTTCGTGAATGTATTCTATATAAAAAACTGAGAAAAAATGACAAATAAAATTTTTGTTTTACATCATTCATTTTTGAGTTATGGGTCTTCAAAGATAGCAAATTTACCCTAATTTTGCATACAATTCGTTAAAAATAACCTAAACATACAGAACACGGGTTTTGAATTGATTGTCAGTCTTATGACTAGTCTAAATAAAAATCTACAGCAATTTGTCAAACTTAACCTCAAATCATTATATTTTACAACTGGTAAATGTAAAGGAAATATCCATTATAAACATTGATTTCTAATAATAAAATAAAAGGTAAACATACTTATTAATAACAATCTATGGAATCTTAATTCACATTAAATGCTCAAAGTGGCCAACGTCAGCATCGAGACAAAGACGAGTGCGATGAACAAGATTGTTGCAAGCTGCTATTGCCATCGCGAGTATTATGGATTCCAATGCTTGGGTGATCCTGTTTCACAATTCATCAAAGTCGTTAACTGGTGTATAAAAAACAGCAGTTTTTAGGTGCCTCCAGAGCCAAAAATCTTGAGCATTGCGGTCCGGTGATCTAGGTGCCCAATGAATTTCTCCTTCTCTTCCAATCCATCTATTATTTGGGAAGACATCATCTAGCGCACGGCATGCTAGAAGTGAATTACGTGGTGGAGCTCCATCATTTTTTAATCACATGTTTAGAAGATACATAAGTGGCACATCCTGTGGAAGACGGTTCTGGATAAAATCTGTGTAAATTTCACCATTTAGAGAGGCTGGTAACTCAGTGGTCCAATCTGCAACGATTTATTGTGGTGATGTTCAGAGTTTCAGTGTAATCTCTCTCTATATATAAAGAAGGATGTTTGTTTGTTTGTGGGTTTGTTTGTTTTTTATACAAATCTACAGTTTTATTCCGATCTTGATAAAATTTCGCACACATGACCTTCAAAGCATGAGGAAGGTCACTGTCTACCTCAGATTTGGAAAAAATAATAATTATTGCTAAAAAATCGATATTCATGGTTATGGCAAGGCATATTAATGAGAAATATCTCATGACCATCAATGCAAAGCAAAGTTTGTGCAACAATAGTTATCAATAATGGTATCAGCATGCAATTCACAAACACACTGCATGGACCAACAATATCTCATGACCAACAATGCAAGGAAAAGTTTGTGCAACAACAGGCCCATCGTGTTCCCATCAACAATGGTATCAACGTGCAATTCATCATTAACAATGAGCACAAAATGATGTGCAATGTTAAAGCAATCTTTCCAAGAATTATATCAATGAACATAAAATGATGATGCAATATGGATAAGTTTCAATTTGTAAAAATGCATAGAATTCCTGGTATTCAGGCTTTTCGTAGAAAACAGAGTTCTTAGTACTTAACAATTTCTTGAAAATCTTTAAAAATGATCAGTAACTGGAGATAATGAGTTAGCAGACTATTGAGAAAGAGTGGAAAGACGACAGAGGAAGCACTCTTTTACCTCCGTGCTGTATTGAGCAAACGGGAAGCAAGTAAATAGAAGAATCGGCGACCACCAGACTACACAAAGTAATGAATGGCCAAGTTTTTCTTCAAGACTTCGAGAGAAGAAAAGGAATTGCAACAACATTAAGTGTACATCTGAAGTAAGATTACGTGAGGGCCTAGCCATTGTGAGCCTTTAAAAAAATTTTTTCGAATTTTCATTAAGAATTTTTACTGTATTAATTCTAAGCGTTTTCATGTGTTTATTTTTAACATATTGCATTATTTAATTTAATTTTTTGAGATTGTTCTGTTTACCTAGAAGTGTAATTATCCCAGGCAATGCCAGGTACCTTTGCTAGTCTATCTACATATCTCAGGAAGGATGTTTGTGGGTCTGTTTGTTTGTTTGTGGGTTTGTTTGTTTTTTATGCAAATCTAGAGTTTTATTCCGATCTTGATTAAATTTTGCATACTTGATCTTCAAAGCATGAGGTTTCCTATGAAACCTACCTCAGATTTCAGAAAAAAAATAATTATTGATAAAAAATCGATATTCATGGTTATGGCAGGGCATATTAATGAGAAATATCTCATGACCTACGATGCAAGGCAAAGTTTCTGCAACAATAGGTATCAATATTGGTATAAACACGCAGTGCACAAACATTCTGCATGGACCAACAATATATATCCGATGATCAACAATGCAAGGCAAAGTTTGTGCAACAATAGGTATCAACAATTGTATAAACACGTAATCCACAAATACTAGGCAGGGATCAACAAAATATATCTAATGACCAACAATGAAAGGCAAAGTTTGTACAACAACAGATATCTACAATGGTATCAACACGCAATTCACCAATAAGAATGAGCACAAAATGATGATGCAATGATAGAACATTCGTTTCCAAGAATTAGTAACAATGAACAGGAAATGGATACAATTGACAGTATTCTGTGGGAAGTTGTATATGTTGGAAACAGAGATGTTGATAATGCGATGATTGAACGTTCGTTTCCAAGAATTATTCATAATGAGCAAAAAATGATGATGCATTGACAGAACAATAATATGGCAGCATCTATAGATGAGGCAAAGGAGTCACGTGTGTCTCTCTTGTGCTCCCTGTCAAACATCCATACGACTGGTAAAATTTTATGTGCCTGGAAAGGAAAGAGATAGAACGAGTATTGGTCAGAAAAACTATGCAGCTAAAATAGAAAAAGCTGTACGGGTATTTGAAACATCTGATCAATGGGAGTATCGAATAGAGCAAGAGCTGCTACGTCAAGAGCAAGAAAAACTTGAGTCTAAAGTATCTGGTCCTGGTATATCACCTAGAATTCCTGTTTTACATATTTTTCATAGAATGGATGTTGTATTGATTGGGTTATTATTTAACCAATTGGGAGTTATAATTTAATTTTTTGAGGATGTTCTGTTTACTTACAAGTGTAGTTAAGACGGGCAACGCCAGGTACCTCTGCTACTTTTAAATAATTGCGTACAGTTATTAAGAAAAAATGTCAAACAATAGACTTTTTAAGTTCTTCATGTAATATTTTATTCTTTTTATTGTTTTAAAATTGATATTTATATAAAAAAGTCATAGAAAGTAGTGGAAACTCTTATTTATTAATTACAACTGAATTCCCGTTAACTCCAGCCCATAAATTGCTTCCAAATTTATTTTGAAAGTTATTGCGGTGGGTAACGTGCGAATTCTCTCTGATGCCCAATACCTTGAATTATGGTGTTAGCAACCTTCATTGGTAAAGTGACATTCATCCAAAAATAAAATGTTGTGCACAAAGTTTCTGTCCTCTGCTTGTTTATTTAGAAGCCATGTACAAAACGAAAGTCGTTGTTTATAATCCGTAGGTTGTAAATTTTGAACTTTCGCATAGCGGTATGGATAAAAATTAATTTTCTTAAGTTGTCGATGAATACTTGATTTGGAAATGTTGTGTTCAGCTCCTGCGTACACTTAAGTTAGGTCGTCTTCAGTGCGACGCACAATAAGTTCTTCATTTCAAACATTGTTTTGTCTTGGCCGTTTACCGCGATTAATTGGCATTGTCACCCCTTCTGTGCGTACGTGGTGAATTAAATGTAGCACAACATTTATTGAAATTCGCGGGCGAATAGGGAACCGCTCTGCCCAAACACGAGCTGCAGCATTTGCACCTCTATTGCACTCGCCGTACAAAACTAATATTTCAAAATAATCTACTTTACTTAATTGCATTTCTTCTAAGTAACAATTAGCGGCATAACAATTACAACAAGATAATCAGCAACAATTGACACTATTTTAGTCAAGTTTAAAAACGAACTGAAAAACGAATTCTATGCAAAATTAGGGTAAATTAACTAACTTTGAAGACCCATAACTCAAAAATGAACGATCTAAAACAAAATTGTATTCGGTATTTCCGTCTCAGTTTTTTTATGTAGAATACGCTCACTAAGTTTTTTATACCTGCTGTGTGACACCCTGTATATAGCGGACTTATATATTTTGTGAGACAAAAATCACATAAGCCCATTTTTGCACACTGAGCAGAAGGAACCCCCCTTGCCTGTCACACAGGTTGTGGTGCTTCAGTGCATGGCACTCATCAGGACAAAGATGCTTTACTGCATGACATAACCAAGAATTATGAAATTAATATTATTTTCAGCCTCAGGACATCGGAACATGGCCGCAATCATGTGATTAATCAAGATGTCATCAGCCAGATGAGTGACCACATCCAGGAATGGAAGCTCGATCAAAAAAAGTAATCAAACAGTCCCAAATCAAGGATATTAAAGGTAAATAAAAAATTAATTTATTAATTAATTAACCTACATTAATTAAAGGAAATTAAGTCATTCAAAACCCTATTGTTCTAAGAGTACACCTGTGATGACACCCTCACATGACGTTAGTAGCACCACTGAGATCCATCATCTTCTGGAATGTGGAGGGTTAGGTCCATCATCTTTTGGGTGTGGCCAGGTATAAATCGGTTGGGACACCCCCACCACAGCAAAAATTATTAAAAATCATATTTAATTCAAATTTAATGAGGGGGGTGGTTTTTTAATTAAAAATTACACCTCAGGGACACGCTCTCCACATTCCTCAGCGCAGGAAATGGTAGTGTTCTGCTTCGATATTTAAAAAAAAAACGATATATCGATTTTTTAAAATCGAAATGAAGCCAAAATATTGATATGTTTTTATATATAGAATAATTCCTTCCTCATGTGAGGGTGGATACGATATGCCTTTTTAGAGATAAGACATGTCTATACTAATTTTATAAAGAGGTAAAGTTTGTAAGTTTGTAATTTTGGATGTAGGAGGAAATCTCCGAAACTACTCATCCTATTTCAAAAATTCTTGCACCAATATTTATAATAGACTCTCAGGGTGGACATAGGCTCTATATAATATGTATATACTAGATGGATCTCGTCAAAATTTGACGGGACACAACGCATCTTATTATCAGTCTCCATATATTCAGGGTGATTCTGAAAAAGTGTGTATAACTGTAACCAGTGACAGAGGTGACCTGAATGAACATTTTCTTTTAATACAACGTGGGTCCGAATTTGAACGCTAAATGAGATATGAACAGAAATAAAAATGCCACCACCAAGATCAACAAGTTAATAACTCAGGTTCTGCAATGCCTAGAATAATGAATTTTGCAGAAAAAATTAGGTACATAAAACTCTGTATACCGTTAAAATTTGATCGTATTCCAACGAGTAGTTTCTGAGTTCGCATTCAAAATCTTAACAGTGCTCACATGCGAGTACTAACCAGCACGTGTTACGATGTTGAATGCATAACCCGGAAAGTACTTGTTGGAATTCGATAAAACTTTAAAGGTTTGAAGAGTTTAATGTACCTCCAAAAATTATTATTCCTCCAAAATTCATTATTCTAGGCATTGCAGAACCTGAGTTATTAATGTGTTGATCTTGGTGTCGGCATTTTTATTTCTGTTCATATCTCAGTTAGCATTTAAATTCGGACCCACACTGTATTAAAAGAAAATGTTAGGGCCCCCACTTATACATAAGCAGACTAAGCACGTGCTTAGGGCCCATTAGACTAAGCTTGTGTAGAGGGTCCCCCAAATCCTCAGGCAAACAGGATTTATACTGAGGAAGGTGTGCACTGCTTAGGGCCCCTAAAGATACTGACATAAAGAAGCTGGGTGACAGACTCATCAACGCACATCAAATTCTACTGAAGTCACTAATTCAAAACTCGGTGAGGACATAAGACGGATAGCATAGAGAGGTACTAAGACGGGGTTTTTAGAAATTTAAAACCACGGCCCATCCAGGGGATGGGGGACAGAAAGGAATTGCACATTCGGTCGCTTGGTTACACCCCCAATAAACGCAGATCTTCGAAGTTTTGCAGGAAGGTTTCTAGCGATCATTCCGATTTTCGATATTCGAATTTTAAGGGTGCGAAAACTGAACAAAAGCGATTTTCAGAAGTGCTTCACATAATTTTCTAATATTTTGATGCAATTTCACGGGGAATGGAGTTAAAGCAACAAAATTGGGAGGGAAGATTCTCGGGGATATTTCTATTTTTTTCCATTTCCGCTTTGTGAGGGACACCAAGAGGTCCCAAAGATTGCAGCCCCTGATTACAAATTATCTTTTTGTTTCTACCACAGACAAATTTTTTCGTGTTTTGCTTTACACTCTCTTCTAATTTACTACCTGTGTTTCAAGGTGCTCGGTTTGTTTTTTAATTTTCAATTAATTTTTAAAAATTGCATTGCATTGTCTCGTTTGAGTGGGTGTTTGTTTGCTCACACAAACTGAGGCAGTGTTTGACAGGTGACTGGATTCACATATACATGCTTATAAAATACAGTTAGCTCACACGGCCTGATGAAATGTTCATATTCACTAACTTTTTTGGCTTATTTTAAAGGTAGTCTGTTTGAAATTTGTTTTATTTTCATTTTTACCTCTCTCACTGATTGCCTTTGCTCGCATGAAGGGTTGTTTTTTTCTAGGGGTTGAACCTGGATGAAATGAAAAAATAAAAATTTCACATTTGTCAATGGTGGTGAGGCATACTTGACTCTCTCTCTCTACAAATTTGCAGAGCCTTGCCTCACAGAGGTTGACAAGCGTGTTGTTTGATTCCCCAACCTCGCGATATTCAGTCGCCCACCAGCTCTCTCTCTCTCTCTCTCTCACTCCTCCTATCTAACCAATAGACGTTTGCAAAATGTTGCTTAAAATTGTATTCTAAAAATTGTTTTCATTTTCTCTCTCTCTCTCTCTCTCTCTCTCTCTCTCTCTCTCTCTCTCTCATACAGTATACAACTTTTTCTGTTCACTTTTGGTATTAGAATACGAGAGTGAAATGCATTGTACACTTCGTACTCTTTATACTGCAAAAGCCAGCATTCAATTTAACGCTGTGGTCACAAGCGATGATTTAGCATCATTCGTCACAAGTCTTTAGTTCTCAAATCACGCGCTTGTTGGTTTGTTTTACAGCTTGAATTTTATAAATTTTACTTAACAAAGGCTGTACGTGGACTGTACTTTCGTTTTGCGTCACTTTACCATTCACGAGATGTGTAACGTTCGCATATGCAAGCATCATGATTCCAGGGAGGGCACTCACATCCACGTTGCTTCTCGGGCATGCTTTCTCAAAGGCGTGTCATTAATGGCTTGTTTTTCTGTCTATTTACACTGATTTTCACTTTTAGAGGTTTGTCATGGGGTGCATGTTCGTTTCACTGTCCTTTTACGATGTTCAAGCGAGGGTGATGGTTGCTAGGTCACGGCCGCTGGGGCGTCGTTGTTCAACGCGTTCGCTCATGGTTGCATTGTTCACGTGTTTGTGTTTGCTAAAAACACGGTGTCTTCAGCCAAAGGTATAAGTGACTAGCAGAGGAACCGGCGTTGTCCGGGATAATTACGATGTCTTGAAGCAAAAATTGGCCGTTCATCACTTTGTGTAGTCTAGCGGTCGCCGATTCTTCTATTTACTTGCTTACCATTTGCTCAATACAGCACGGAGCTAAAGGAGTGCTTCTTCTATCGTCTTTCACTTTTCTCAATAGTCTGCTAACTCATTATCTCCAGTTTCTGATCATTTTTAAATATTTTCAAGAAATTGCTAAGTACTAAGAATTCTCTTTTCTAAGAAAAGCCTGAAAAACAGGAATTTCTTTGCATTGAATACTATATTGCACAAACTTTGCCTTGCTTTGTTGGTCATGAGACATATATTCTTGATCCTTGCATTGTATTGGTGCATTACGTGTTGACACCATTGTTGATACATATTGTTGCACAAACTTTTATTTGCATTGTTTGTCATGAGATATATATTGTTGGTCCATGCAGAGTGTTTGTGAATTGCGTGTTGATACCATTGTTGATACCTATTTTTGCAAAACTTTTTCTTGCATTGTTGGTCATGAGATATTTCTTATTAATATGCGCTGCCATAACCATGAATATCGATTTTTCATCAATAATTATTATAAATAGAAATATAGCCGAAACTGTGGATGTTAATTTTTTTACCAAATGTTATATCTAGCACCAAAACATTTATATCTAACACCAAAACATTTATATCTCTTCCCTCCGTTGTTCGATTGGTTTTAGGTTTTTTCTTGTTCTGTATATATATATATATATGGGTATTGCCTATCTGTAAATCACTCACTGATGATGGATTTTTGAAATCCGAAAACTACATCTTAGTCAGTAAAATTTTTTCTATGTGGAGTAGTGTTTTCTGTTTTTTCCTTTATTTATTAAGGTATCCACAGTTTCGAGTATTCTTCTATTTATTACAAAGAACCATGTCACAAGGTCGCCACATAGATGAGAAAAGCCCAGAAGAACTAGAAAGGATGTTATTCAGAATTAACCTGCGAATCAAGTCTACAAAAGCCGATCTTTGGTTTCTTCTAAAATGTAAGAAGTTTAGATTATTACCTAATTTCATCAATAATATCCAAATACCGAGTCGCCTACAGTAAAAGTTAAAGAATTCCATAAAAGTGAAGCTTCTTATTCATACAATCAATAATGTGTTTGGAAACTAGTGACCTAGAAGTTAAAGGAAACCATCTCCACTTAGCGCTCAGTGTTAAGCAATACCATGTATTATTTGTAAGGTTTCTTAGGGAAATTCATAGAGTAAATTACCACAAAACAGGTAAAAAGTATCGACGTTTAGCTAAGAAGTTTAAAAAATTGCAACCTAAGAAGTTTGATCACCACATTGTTAAAATCACAGATGATGTCGTTCTCAACAAATCCAATCACACCTTCATGAATGAAGAAAAATCCATTCTAGCAAAAGGATTAAAATTCGCTCCTAAGGACTTTAAAAAGGACCTTTTGTCCTCCGTCAGCGGAATCGTAGATTGTAAACCTAGTGGTGGTCAACAGAAACTTTTCAAGGAACTATGCACCAGACAACTCATCAAAAATGTGGAAACTTACCCCGGGAACACAGCAGACAAAAAAACTTCACAAGACTCTAACAACGCTTAAGAAGAAACCCGTTTATTGCATAAAAGATGACAAATCCAACCGCTTGGTAATTGTGGATAAAACCGACTATGTGAATTCAGTCCAGACTATGCTTGACGAAGGCCCATATGAGAAACTCTCCATTAACCCGTTACCAAAGTTAATCCAGAAAACCAAGGACTGCATAAAAAAACTGAAAGTTCATCTTAAAGTTTTCAACTGTAATATTAATATAAAGTTCGTACCCAGTAACCCTTGTGTTCCCCGGTTATATTGTCTCCCTAAGACGCATAAACTAGGTAACAAATGGCGTTCCATTGTTGATTGCATCAATTCCCCAACACATACCCTGGGAAAGTACATGTTAAATACGAATTTGAAAAACCTAAAGTTGCCCGGGGAAGATTTTACTTTGAAGAATAGCCTGGAATTAAGTACGGCCGTGAAAGACTCACACCTTGCTGAAGTTGAACAACTGATATCCTTTGATATCGAAAGCCTCTTCCCTAGTATCCCTCTATCAAAGACATTAGAAGCTCTTCAAGAAATATTAGAAGATACAATGACATCCCGTTAGGATTGGTTAATGATATCATGATGGTTATGCGATGTTTAGTATTTAATAATGTCTTCATGTTTAACGGTCTGTTTTACCGCATGTCAAATGGCACACCGATGGGCAGTAGTATTAGTCCCTTTTTAGCCACCCTATTTATCAGGAAATTAGAAAACGTTGCAATCAGTACTTTCAACTACTTTCCATCCATGTAACATAGATATGTCGACAACGTCTTTTGTATTTTTGACTCTTATAAAGAAGATATTAATGAATCACTTGTCACCCTAAATAGACTAAATCCATATATTAATTACTATATAAATAGAACAAAACAATGGTCTCCTGTTTCTAGATCTTAAGATCGTGAGGGTAGGAAACGGCCTACAATTTGAAGTCTACAGAAAGCCAAACTTTGACCCTGCCTACATCACAAAAGATTCTAACCATTGTATGGCACACAAACTAGCGGTGTTTCATCACTAAATTAAACTCGCTCTAGTTTTACCGCTAAATAATGAGGCTAGGGAAAAGGAATTCAATTTTATCCGAGCCTGTGCCAAGTTTAACGGTTTTAATTATGATGTAGTCGATAAATTAACGTCAAAAATCAACTCCCACTTAAAATTAGACAGGATCACTACCCTTGGACAAAAATGCATAAAAGATTTTAAAAATTTCTTAGTCCTACCATTTAATGTAAATTTAAACAATGGTTTTAGAAAAATCTGCAAGGATTTCAATTGCAAAGTGGTTTATAAAAGCACAAATACCATTAAAAGCTATTTGAGTTTTATAAAGGACAAAGTCCCCATAGATGAAAAAGCGGGGGTATACAAATTGAAATGTGCGTCATGTGATCATTTTTATCTTGGATCCTCAAAACGTGTTGTTAAAAACAGGTTAAAAGAACACCTAGCCTAGATTAGAAATGCTAATATAGGAGTATCAGCTTTCGCCGACCATGTACTAAACGAGAAACATGATTATGCAAATGAGTTATTTGAAGTGGTGCACAGTTGTAGTAATTATAAACTATTGTATCTTCTTGAATCTCTTTAAATTGTAAAAAATAAAGCGACTAATAACCTAATAAACAGGGATGAGTGCCCCATGGTAGTATCCCCATGGTTGCCTTTAACAAAATACTTGACCAAATAAATAAATCAAGTATTTCTTGCAGTAGACTACCCCCCCCCTCCCATGTGTGATTGCTTTATTTCATTTAGTTCAATTGGTTTTAGGTTTTTTCTAGCTCTGTGTGTATATATATGGGTATTGCCCGTCTGTAAATCACTCACTGATGATGGATTTCTGAAATCCAAAATGTACATCTGAGTCAGTGAAATTTTTTCAGTGTTTTCTGTTTTTTCCTGTATTTAATAATTATTATTTTTTCGAAATCTGAGGCAGACCGTGACCTTCCTCGAGGTCACGTATGCGAAATTTTATCAAGATTGGAATAAAACTGTAGTTTGTTATAAAAAACAAACATCCTTCTTTATATAGAGAGTGAGATGTGTATTTCTGTACTTTGTTAAGGTTACCCAGCTGTTTCATCGTTTTGTTTTTGTTTTTTATCCTAATTAAAATCTCTTTTGCTAACATATTTGCACGCAGTTGATTTCAAGGTGATCGCACGAGGCCTAACGGGCGTGTACAGTGACGTCAGTAGCTATGTTCAGCGTTCAGTCTAATTCAGCTAAAAATCTACGTATCTGACAACCCAGGGTATTTGAAATACGTTTGTTTGTGTTGCATTGGCGTTTTCACATTACTTTCAGAGTTTTTTCGTCTAATTAAAATCTGTCGTATTAACAAAAACGTACGTACTTGTTATCACACAGTTTGGGGTAGTCTTAGCGTGTTCGCGAGGAGTACAGCGTCGTTTGACACTACGGTCAGTGTTCAAGCTAATCTGGGCTAAAATACCTTGCATTTTCTAGCACAGGTATGTGGTATATGTTTTGTTTATGATGCGTTGGTGTTCCCCCATTCGTTTTGTGCTTTTCCGACTAAAGTAAAGCCTTTCCTATTTACAAAATGTGTAAGTAATTCTTAACACACCGGTCGTATGAAGCCTAATGTATCCATGACGTGAACAGCTGCTGTCGCTCACGCGAATCTAAGCTAGAATCAATGCTCACGCGAATCTAAGCTAAAAACCCTTCTCTCTTCCATAGGGTTGCCACATTTTTTGCTAATGTAAAATTATTACAATGCAGAGTTTCAATATTAATACAAATTTTCCTTTTTCAACACTATTGAGGTTATACGGGCTAATCATTACTAATACATGCCTGAAATGATTTGCTGTGATCATTAAAAATGCAGCATTTTTCGCTGTTACAGTTAAGCTGATTTGCTCTCTCTCTCTCTGTCTCTCTCTCTCTCTCTCTCTCTCTCTCTCTCTCTCTCTCTCTATCTCTATCTCTCTTTCTTTCAAGGTTTCTTCTTCCTTAATATCTTGTAAATACAAATGCTAAATGACATCTTTTCCTCGGGTGTTTGTCAACCTATACAATTACACAATGTTTATGCTACAGTTCCGTTTCTCTTTTGACACAAGTCACACTTGCACGTATTTTTTTCTGTTTTTCTGTGCTGATTTCTCACCATCAACAGGGCGCAGTAAAAGTGACATAGGCTGATTCGTAGTTTAAATACCATTTTCCTATTAACGTTAGGGTTTGCTCTGGTTAAGGCAACCACCCGCACCTCTTCTTTTAAGTTTCTCCGATTTTTATGATGATTTCATTTACTCTCAGAGTTAGTGACCGTTCAAATACGTTGGTAACCTTTACTGTTCCCCAGACGATTGCATGTGCATTTGTACTAACATTGTCTATACATTTCAACAGCAGCAGATTAACTGATATTGTTTAAAGATTGCTTTCCTGAAATTAATTAAACACAGTTGTAATTCTTCAATTCAACTATTCCTTTTAGTTTTGGGACAAAACTTAGGATATTTTATCTTCTCTGCTGTTGTTATTTCAACAGTATACGTTAATGTGTAAGCAGTGGGTTTAGCGAAACAAATTTGTACATAAATGTTCCCATCTACTTCGGCGTTGTGTATGGTGTTTGGCATGAACAGAGTTCCTTTTTTGACACAAGTCACACTTGCACGCTTTTTTTTCTGTTTTTCTGTGCTGATTTCTCACCATCAACAGGGCACAGTAAAGGTGATGTAGGCTGAGTCGTAGTTCAAATACACGTTTTCCTATTAATGTTAGGGTTAGCTCTGGTTAAGGCAACCATCCGCACCTTTTCTTTTAAGTTTCTCCGATTTTTATGATGATTTCATTTACTCTCAGCGTTGGTGAACGTTCTAATACTCTGTGTTGTTATTTCAACAGTGTACATAACGGTGTAAGCAGTGGGTTTAGTGAAACAAATTTGTACATAACTGTTCTCAGCTACTTGGGTGGTGTGTACGGTGTTTGGCATGAACAGAGTTGCAGATCCCCTACTAACTGCGTTTTGAGGTAATCCGTGTTAAAAAATAGTTGTGTCTTCTAGTTAGGGTATGTGAAATATGTTACCTTATATGCGTTTGCGATCGGCGTCGGCCCGATAATTCTTCACGGTGGTATCGCAATAAATCAAGGACAGCAGCCATAAAGATTACATCTTGGAAAGACCGTTTTAATTTGTAATCGTCTTAAGAGCCATAATGAGGCAGAGTTTCATGGGTTATTCGGCTAATCAAACTCTGCCTCTTGGTAAATTTTGTTGGTACATTGTTTCAGTTCAATACTGATAACCCCGGGCTGCTGAATTAGCGAATTGGGCATCGCAAACTTTATAAACTCCGTGTCTCACTACGTATGTATAAATTTCTTCTAGTCTCTATGATTTCTATGTTCTGATTGTTCAGTTTGTTGTTTGTATTTTAAATAATTTTATCCCGCTCAGTCAATGGTTACTCTTTAGCGCGTACAGGAAAAGTGTAATATAGGTATCATTCTATACGTGCTTTAAGTTAAATTTAGGTTAAAATATCACTACAACATTTACTGTTACTTGACTGTGTGTCCTAAACAGTCCAGTGGGTGGAACATCAGGTTTGCATTCACTGTTTGAGTGATGGTCTATGTACGATTCTCTGCAACTCCCTGTTATAAACTTAGTGTTAAGGTCAAAACTTGTTTTCCTTTTCTTTTCTTTTTACCTGAGTTTTTACAATTTTTGATGTCATTAAAAGTTGTTTGCGACTTTTGGTTTCAGACTGACCTATGATTGACAGGCATGAAATACATTTTTTTTTGGTTCATACTAGTGGCCCCACTTTTACTTTCACTGATTTTTCACCTCGTTAATGTGTTGCTTTTTCAAGAAATGAGTACGCAATGGTTACCGCATTGTTCAAGTATTACATTGGACGCGTTGGGTGTCATCTAAGCCGGCATTAGATAAACGTCCGCACTAAGCCACGCTAAACAAAATAAAAAAACCCGTTCAATTTGTTTGACTGCTTTTCGGCTCATTAAAGTGTTTTATTTTTTCACCAAAATGCATATGCAATGGTTACCATGTAACTCAAACATGACATTGGCGCGTTGGATGTCATGTAAGACTACATCTGATGCGATAAACATCGCTAAACCAAATTAAAAAAAACTGTCCAATTTGTTTGACCGGTTTTTGACTCATTAAAGTGTTTCATTTTTTCGCCATAACGCATACGCAATGGTTACCACGTAACTCAAACATGTCATTGACCGCGTTGGATGCCATCTAAGTCAACATCAGCTACGATAAACGTTTGTGCTAAACCATGCTAAAAATTCTTTGTGATTTCCAGTCTTTTGCTAGTATTTCGCATCATTATTGTCTTTCATTTCGTCATATTTGACTGGGCAAGAGGTACCACGTTGCTCGAGTATAACATTCACTGCAGTGACCATCACTTAAATCAACAGCTGATATGATAAATGTTTACGCTAAAATGTCTTCATGGCCTGCATTATGGTTTTTCCCATAATTCAAGTAGTACATTTACCGAGTTGGTTGACATCTAAGTCGTCATCTGTTACGTTAAACGTTTGCGGTAAACCACGCTAAAACGTCTTTGTGATTACTACTCGGGTTATGTGAAATAGCTTCTCCATTAGTTTCGCAAGTATTTTGCCTCATTCACGAAATTACATCTCCGGCCCTTTTTTGTCTTCATGATATTAGGCACTGCCTAGAAATTGTATACGTGGTTTTACATGATGGCGAGAATTTACATTCACGAAATTACATCACCGTTCGTTTTTGCGTACGCGAAATTAAACACGACAAAGTTACTAACGGAACAAAACGTTACTTATACAGCGAGAAAATTACTATCGCTGCGTGCAGATGAGTTGTTGAATTATATAATTTTTTTTATTAACGACGTAAGATGTGTCAAATGATGGTATCTTAACCCTTAGAAATAATTTATGGATGTTGAATACTAGCCTTACCGTTGATAAATAACAACTTGGGTGAAGACGTGATTATTGCAAGTACTTCGCTTTGTTTATGAAAGTGATATCTGCTGAATTTGTATGTATGTTTGGTGTTTGGTTGAGTGATTGAATTTGCAACTTTTACACCATTGAAACTCTTAAACGAACAAATACATGTGGTACCAATGTCAGATTTGAATTGCTGGTAACGAGTTTAGAGTGGAAAAGTTAGATAAATTTGGGATGGTTTTTCTGTATTACATTTCAAACCTTCACTACATCTGAACAAGTGCCTCCATATTTGAAAGTATCAAACCTGAGTTTGTGCAAGAAGTGCATGAGATGGCTGCCGTAAGAATAGTTTGCACTGAAGATGCAGTCTTATAGAAGCTAGTATTTTGCTTACCAGTTAAAGGTATCTTTTTTGTTTATATTTTTATATCGACCTTAATTGTGATATATAACATAAAATGAATACTTGAAGTATTTCTTAAAGTCCATACACTAGTTTGCTTGGTTTTGTGAGCAAAATCATGTTTTTCAATTGTGCTGACATAGTGGATGTTAAAACCTTAACTACGTGGTTGTGTAAAAATGTTGAGACGTTTGACTTTGGAGAACGTTTGTTCACAAACGACACCCGAACTGTCAAAACAAGATATTTACTTCAGCACACATGACTACCTCAGAACGTGGACGGATTAGAGAGCTTGTATCTAAGCACTTCCAATAGTGTTTGTTGGCGTTTTCACATGAGGCCTGTGCTACGTAACCTCAAGAGCAGTTGATCTGGTGTTGAAACATTCAGAATAGCAAGAAGTGCTATCATTCGGTCATTGTTAGTCAAAGCTATACAAACATTTTGGATAAAGGAGGCTTTGCCATAAAGGAGTTCTACCAGCTCTTTCGTGAATAGATTCACACTTGGTTGCGGAATTACAACCGTACGACACCATAACAGTAATGGTGACAGTGTTTGGTAATTTAGGGAAAAGCATGTAATGTTTTCAATCTTTAGATCACAAGCCAATCAACCAACCAACCAACCAACCAACCAACCCACCAGCCAACCAACCGAGCTACCTTTTCATTGCTAGAACACTATGACTTAATGAATGAATGAAATTTTGACTGGAAAATCAGTATAAGTATGCATGCAGAATCACTGAAAAAAAATCACAAAAACTTTTTAGTGTGAACATTTATCGTATCAGCTGCCGACTTAGGTGCCGGTGGCTGCGGCGTATGTTATACTTGAGCCATGTGGTTACCCCCTACCCATGCATAGTTGATGAAATGAAAGACATTAACGAGGCGATATACTTGTGAAACTAATGGAGAAACGTATTTCACTTAATCCGAGGGGTAATCGCAAACGTTTAACGTAATAGATGACGACTTAGATGTCAACCAACTCGGTAAATGTACGATGGGTGATTGATAAATAAGGTCTCCATGGCTGTAATTTTTTATTTGTTCACCGATTTTCAAAATTCTTTTTGTATCTTATACTCACATTTTTCCTCTATGTATTCCACTATTCACTGTTGCGGCGCCTACAGTTCCAAGATGAAAAATTGCAGTTCAAAAATGAAAGACTTTGCACATTGCGACTTTCACTACTTCCCAAAGATGAAAAAAACCCTTCAGGGACATGAGTTGGTTCTGACGGCAAGGTAAACGCTGCCATTCAATCTTGGTGTCGACAACAACTCCGGAATTCCTCTCCGACGGGTTCACCCAACTAGTCTCGCGTTGTCGCAATGCGTTGTCGAAAAGTGAATAGTGCATTACATAGAGGACAAATGTGAGTATAAGATACAAAAAGAATTTTGAAAATCGGTTAACAAATAAAAAAGTTACAGCCATGGAGACCTTATTTATCAATCGCCCCTCGTACTATTTGAATTACGAGAAAAACCATGGTGCAGGCCACGAAGACATTTTAGCGTAAACAATTATTATATGAGCTGCCGATTTAAGCGGTGGTCACTGCGGTGGATGTTATACTTGAGCAACGTGGTTACCTCTTGCCCACTCAAATATGACGAAATGAAAGACATTAATGATGCGAAATACCAGCAAAACTAAAGGAAAACATATGTCACATAGCGTGACAGGAAATCACAAAGAATTTTTAGCATGGTTTAGCGTATAACGATAAACGTTTATCGGTCAATGTCATGTTTGAGTTACATGGTAACCATTGCGTACACGTTTTGGCGAAAAAATAAGACACTTTAATGAGCCGAAAACCATTCAAACAAATTGGACGGTTTCTTTTATTTGGTTTAGCGTGGCTTAGTGCAGACGTTTATCTAATGCCGGCTTAGATGACACACAATGTGGCCAATCTAATAATTGAACAACGCGGTAATCATTGCATACTCATTTCTCGAAAAAGCAACCCATTAACGAGGTGAAAAATCAGTGAAAGTAAAAGTGTGGCAACTAGTATGAACCAAAAACAAACGTATTTTATGCTAGTCAATCATAGGTCAGTCTGGAACCAAAAGTCGTAAACAACTTTTAATGACATCAAAAATTGTAAAAACTCCCGTAAAAAGAAAAGAAAAGGAAAACGAGTTTTGACCTTAACACTAAGTGTATAACAGGGAGTTACAGAGAATCGTACATAGACCATCACTCAACCAGTGAATGCAAACCTGATGTTCCACCCACTGGACTGTTTAGGACACACAGTCAGGTAACAGTAAAATGTCGTAGTGATATTTTAACTTAAATTTAACTTAAAGCACGTATAGAATGATACCTATATTACACTTTTCCTGTACGCCCTAAAAAGAGTAACCATTGAGTGAGCGGGATAAAATTATTTAAAATACAAACAACAAACTGAACAATAAGAACACAGAAATCATAGAGACTAGAAGAAATTTATACATACGTAGTGAGCCACGGAGTTTATAAAGTTTGTGATGCCAATTCGCTAATTCAGCAGCCCGTGGTTATCAGTAGTGAACTGAAACAATGTACCAACAAAATTTACCAAGAGGCAGAGTTTAATTAGCCAAATAACCCATGAAACTAATGAGGTAACATATTTCACATACCCTAACCAGAAGACACAACTATTTTTTAACACGGATTACCTCAAAACGCAGTTAGTAGGGGATCTGCAACTCTGTTCATGCCAAACACCGTACACACCGCCCAATTAGCTGAGAATAGTTACGTACAAATTTGTTTTGTTAAACCCACTGCTTACTACTTTATGTATACTGTTGAAATAACAACAGCAGAGTATCAGAACGTTCACCAATGCTGAAAGTAAATGAAATCATCATAAAAATCAGAGAAACATAAAAGAAGAGGTGCAGGTGGTTGCCTTAACCAGAGCAAACTCTAATATTAATAGAAAAACGTTTATTGAACTACGACTCAGCCTACATCACCTTTACTGCGCCCTGTTGACGGTGAGAAATTAGCACAGAAATACAGAAAAAAAATACGTGCAAGTGTGACTTGTGTCAAAACAGAAACGGAATTGTAGCATAAACATTGTATAATTGTATACGTTGACAAATACTTGAGGAAAAGATGTCATTTTGCATTTGCATTTACAAGATATTAAAGAAGAAGAAACCTTGAAAGAGAGAGAGAGAGACAGAGAGAGAGAGCTGAAGATAAGGTTAACTGTAACGAATTGAAACAGCGAGAAATGCTGCATTTATAACGATTACAGCAAATCATTTCAGGCATATATTAGTAACAGGTACCCCATATAACCTCAATAGTGTTGAAAAAGGAAAATTTGTAATTTTAAACACAATTTTAACCTAAATTCACATAAAACCAACAACTCAGCAAGAGGTAGTGCCTGTCGGCTACCAAAAGACCCCTTGAAAGACAATTTTTCGTTTTTCAAGCAGACTCACGTGGGTGGAAACAAAAGAATAACAGACATTAAATTGATGTTAAAGATTTGAAAAAATTTGATTAAAACTAAATTTCAGTCGAAAGAGTAACAAGGCCCAAAAGCATCTAGTCAGATAGGGGTCACCGATGGATAGATAGCAACAGTAGTTGGATAATAGGGAGCCTATCATTACATTAACCCTTCTTAGCCAGCAGAGCAATGTGTTGCTAAAAGCAACCTTCGGAGTTCACAGCTGAACGCTGGCATTGTTTTAGTTGGTTCACTATTCCCTTGCCACGCCTGGTGAGGGCTGAAATTAGGAAGAATGTGTAACTGACTAAGCAACGCGTTTATACAGACGCCCTTCGATCAACTAAAACCAAAGGAGGAAAAGAAAAGGGCTCAAATTCTCACCTAACGTACAATACCGTTGCTCTGTCTACTTCACTAACAAACCACCCCTAAATAACCCAAAAAATAGAGAAGAGTAATGACGCCTGCATTATTAAGTAATGATATTGACCTATGCCCCTAAAAAATGTGTACTTAGTAATACCTTAAAAGTGAAATTTACACTTAAACGTTTATTATGCAATGCAGATTAACTTAGAAAACTTAACATTTGTGCGAGCCTAAATACATTAAAAGTACAGTCAGAATTTTGTTTTATTTTCTTTTCTTTTTATATTTTACTACGTCAGTTAAAATTATAGGGAATAGAAAGCAATCAGTAAAATAGTAACTAAAAACTGAAAATCCCGTAAACTTTTCATGATCATCATCAATTGTATTTGTAGTTATTTTTATAAGAAATCAATGCAAATCAGAAAAAACAGAGATATGGACATGTGGAGATAAATTTTCCAAGGTAACGAATGACCACAAGAACTAAGAAATGAACAAGTCCTACCGCACATGTCATGCTATTGTATTAAAATTGAAACACTGCATTGTAATAATTTTACATTAGCAAAAAATGTGGCAACCCTATGAAAGAGACACGGGTTTTTAGCTTAGATTAGCGTGAGCATTGATCACAGCTGCTGTCGCGGCTCTTCACGTCACGGATACATTAGGCTTCGTACGACCAGTGTGTTAAGAATTTCTTACACTTTTTATAAATAGGAAAAACTTTAATTTAGCCAGAAAAGCACGAAACGAATGTGGGAACACCAATGCATCATAAACAAAACGTATATCACATACCTGTGCTAGAAAATGCAAGGAATTTTAGCCCGGATTAGCTTGAACACTGACCGTAGTGTCAAACGACACTGTACTCCTCGCGAACACGCTAAGCCTACCCCAAACTGTGTGATAACAAGTACGTACGTTTTTGTTAATATGACAGATTTTAATTAGATGAAAAAACTCCGAAAGTAATGTGAAAACGCCAATGCAACACGAACAAATGTATTTCAAATACCCTGGGTTGTGTGATACGTAGATTTTTAGCTTGAATTAGACTATACGCCGAATGTAACGACTGATGTCGCTGTACATGCCCGTTAGGCCTCGTGTGATCACCTCGAAAATCAACTGCATGCAAATATGTTAGCAGGAGAGATTTTAATTAGGATAAAAAACAAAAACAAAACGAAATGTAACAGCTGGTAACCCTAATAAAGTACAGAAGTACATATCACATATACCTTTGGCTGAAGACACAGTGTTTTTAGCAAACACAAACACGTGAACAATGCAACCATGAGTGAACGCGCTGAACAACGACGCCCCAGTGGCCATGACCTAGCAACCACCACCCTTGCTTGAACCCCCATTCTGCTGCATCTATCACTTTGCAACACATCATAAATAGACAGTGAAACGAACATACACCCCATGACAAACCTTTAAAAGTAAAAATCAGTGTAAATAGACAGAAAAACAAGCCATCAAGGACACGCCTTTAAGAAAGCATGCCCGAGAAGCAACGTGGACGTGAGCACCCTCCCTGGAATCACGATGCTCGCATACACGAACGTCACCATCTCGTGAATTGTAGAGTGACGCAAAACGAAAGTACAGTCCACGTACAGCCTTTATTAAGTAAAATTTATAAAATTCAACCTGTAAAACAAACCAACAAGCGCGCTGTTTAGTAATTAAAAGCTTGTGAGGCATGATGCTAAATCATCGCTTGTGACCACAGCGTTAATTTGAATACAGGCTTTTGCACTAAAAAGTGTATGAAGCGTACAAAGCATACCACTCCCGTATTCTAATACCATAAGTGAACAGAAAAAGTTGTATACTGTAGGAGAGAGAGAGAAAGACAGAGAGAGAGAACGAAAACAATTTTTAGACTACAATTTTAAGCAACATTTTGCAAATGTGTATTGGTTATGTAGGAGTAGGGAGAAAGAGAGAGAGAGAGGGGGTGGGCAACTGAACATCGCGAGGTTTGGGGATCAAACAACGTGCTTATCAACCTCTGTGAGACAAGGCTGTGCAAATTTGTAAAGAGAGTCAAGTATGCCTCACCACTATTGAGAAATGTGAAATTTTTATTTTTATTTTAATATTTTAACCAGGTTCAACCCTGAGAAAAAAACAACCCTTCATGGGAGCAAAGGCAATCAGTGGGAGAGGCAAAAATGAAAATAAAACAAATTTCAAACAGACTATCTTAAAAATAAGCAAAAAACTTATTGAATACGAACATTTTATCAGGCTGTGTGAGCTAACTGTATTTTATCAGCATGTGAATTCAGTCACCTCTCAAACACTGCCTCAGGTCGTGTGAGCAAACAAACACGCACTCAAACGAGACAATGCAATGCAATTTTTAAAAATTAATTGCAAATTAAACAACAAAACGAGCACCTTGAAACAGAGGTAGTAAATTAGAAGAGAGTGTAAAGCAAAACGGGAAAAAATTTGGCTCTGGTAGAAACAAAAAGATGATTAGTAATTAGATAAAAACAACTTGAGATGCCAGTTTGTTTAGTTCACCCTTAGTTAGTGGGTATATATAGAACGTCCTGAGTAACTTATATTGTGAGATAAAATCACAAAAAAGTTCGTTTTGCAACACCCAGTGCATAACTAAGAATATGAAAATAATTTTAACATCATCAGCCTCAAGGAGTCAGAACTTGCCCGCAATCACGTGATTAAATAACGAGATGGCCACAGTCAGATGAGTGATCACACCCAAAACAAGGACCACCACCAAAAAAATTAAGGACCACGCCAAAAGCAAGGACCGTCGCCCAAAAAAGGACCAATGCCAAAAAAATACACCAACGCCCAAAAAAAGGACCACACCCAAAACAGAGGACCAACACCCCAAAAAAGGACCACCTCCCAAAACAAGGACCATCACCAAAAATAAAGAGAACACCTGAAATGACAACACCCAAAAATTAGAATAATAGCAGGTAAAAATTAAGATTAGAAATTATAATGAAAAATAAAATTTAAAAATAATCATATCTGCTGTGACGTCATGGGGAAAACCCATCATGTGACCAGAAAATGGCCGCCCATGACATCAGTAACTTGGTGCATGGGGTGTGTAGTCACGTGAAACGAAATCTGCATGCTGATTGGCTAATTTTAAGCCACGCCTACCTCATTATTATTCACCCCAAACGACACTTCTACTGCTTATAGTAATTTCACTCTGTGGCAAATTCACGTACGACTTAGATATTTGTACAAAGAATAGTTCACATAATTTGCAAAATACTAATTTTTATTTTATTTTCATTTTTTACCCCTTTGCCCCCTTATGGCCCTCCATAAATATATGCGATTTCTCGCAGTTTTTCAGTGTTTCGCGAGTAAAAATAGGTCTAGAATAATGATATTTGATACGGTAATGGCAATTAACGAGATCAACTGTTTACTTAGTTCATTTTTAACTATCTAGATCCAATTTTCTGGTATTTTATGTTTTCCTGATAGTTTTTTTTTCTCTTTGGTTTTAATAAATTAAGATACAAACTCGCATGTTGAAAGTTTAGTTTTAACATTGGTCATAAAATATGGATTTTGTTATTTGATTTAAAATTTATTAAAGTATCTGGGGCTATTTTTCGATTTATTATGAAGTAACTGTTATACCCGGATTGCTTGTACTCTTTTTTGATGAAAATTTGCAATTCCTGAACGGAAATTAGGAAAAAATGAACATTATTCTCCATCTTTTTCTCCGGTACTGCGTCAAACTTACTCAGCTAAAGGGCCAGTAATAGGAGAGGAGTGTAACAGAATAAAATAAAGTATTTTTTAAAAAACTTTGTCTGTCTGTTTGTTTGTTTAAACACGCTAATCTCCAAAACTAGATGACGTATTTTCATGCAGATTTCGCAGGTGTGTTGAGCATGGCTTGCTGCAACATACAGGGTGAGGCATTTATCTTCAAACAACTGAATATCTCGGAAACTAAGCATTATACGTAAAACTGTCCAAAATCAAAAGTGAATTATCTCGCGGGGGAAATATATTAGTTAAAAATTATCTTAAATAGAAACTCCTATTTTAATGTATTTTCAGATTGTACACAAAATTCAAGTAATGTTTTATTCTTGGTGTTTTTTCAATTGATCAAGCGTTTAGGAGATAGAAGCCCTCCTAAACTTTAAATTTGGTGGGTTCAAAACTTTAAAATTTCCACACTTTCAGGCTTCTATCACTAAACGGTTCGATCAATTGAAAAACACCAAGAATAAAGCATTTCTCTAATATTGTTTACAATCTGAATATAACATTTAAAATAGGGGTTTCTATTTAAGATTTCAAACTTACCTCCTCCCCCAGCCCCCCTATAAGGGGGGAGGGTAATTTTTAACTAATAAAATTCCTCCGCAAAATAATTCACTTATGATTTTGGACATTTTTTCGTAAAATGCTTAGTTTCCGAGATATTCAATATAGGCTTATGAAAAGAAAAAGATGTCCTAATTTAAAGTTTTTGGAGTATGCTCAGCATTGTCTTTAGATAGTACTAGCAGATTTCACCTGGCATTTCTCAGGATAATTACACTTGTAGGAAGAGACAACAATCTCAAAAAATTAAATTATAACTCCCAATTGGTTAAATAATAACTCAATCAATACAACACAGAGCAATGTGACTATCCATTCTACGAAAAATACGAAAAACAGGAATTCTAGGTGATATACGGGGACTTCATCTAGACTCTTCTTGACCTGCCTCACCCTGCAGAGCATCACCAGATACTCTCCCAAATGTATTTTTAGGAAATGTATGGATATGCTGTGCTACCAAATAAGCTAGGTGTTAACCCCACTGTGGCTCGGACTTATTTTTTGGAATAAATTTTGAAATATCTTAAAAATAAAAACATAAAAACGCTAAGAATTAATGCAGTAAAAATTCTTAATGAAAATTTGAAAAAAATTTGTTAAAGGTTCACAATGGATGGACCTTTCCAAGGATGCCACTGCAAGTCTAAATAATTTCTTACTCACGTAATCTTACTTTAGAAGTACACTTGATGTTGTTGCAATTCCGTTTCTTCTCTCGATGTCTTGAATCAAAACTTGGCTGTTCATCTCTTTCTGTAGTCTAGCGATCGCCGATTCTTCTACTGACATGCTTACCATTTGCTCAATAAAGCACGCAGGTAAAGGAGTGCTTCCTCTGTCGTCTTTCCACTCTCTCAGTAGTCTGCTAACTCTCCATTATCTCCAGTTACTGATCATTTCTAAAGACTTTCAAGAAATTATTAAGAACTAAGAACTCTCTTTCCTAAGAAAAGCCAGAATAACAGAAATTCTATAAATTGTTACAAATTGAAACTTGTCTATATTGCACAAACTTTGCCTTTCATTGTTCGTCATGAGATATATATTGTTGATCCCTGCCTAGTGTTGGTGCATTGCTTGTTGACACCATTGTTGATACCTATTGTGCACAAACTTTTCCTTGCATTGTTGGTCATGAGATATACACACACCGGCCAATGAATTAAATACCTTCGTTCAATACGGTAATGACTATAATTTGGCTGTAATTATAGAACATATGCGGTTTGACATGGACTCTATAAGTTGTTGCAATGCGGTTAAGGTAATTGCATACCATGCATTCGTCAGAGAGACCTTCAAGTCCTGCAGAGTAGATAGAAGCGGATGCCTTTGACGAATGTATCTTTTCAACATGTCACAAACATTCTTGATCAGATTCAAATTCGGAGTCTGCACTGGCCACGGCAGATGTTGCAACTCGGTGTCATGTTCAGAAACCCCTCCTGAACAATTCTTGCTCGATGGACAGTAGCATTGTCGTCCATGAAGAACCGTCACCATTTGGTTACAAATGCATCATTGCAGACTGGACTTGATCTGCAACAATGTTCATGAAGTCTTTGACTTTCACCCGCCTGTCAAGGAATATCAGGGGACCCTTGCCATACCAACAAAACATAGCCTATACCATGACACCTCCTTCTGCAACTTGAACTGTGACCAGAACACATGAGGGGTCCATCGCTTCATGCGGCTGCCACCAAAGTCTCTGCTGGCCATCTGTGCAAAACAATGTGTAACAGACTGGTCCATCACCTTTTTCCCGTCGTCTACTCTCCAGTCACACCATTCTTTACACCACTGCAGGCGAACTTTACGGTTTGTTGCTGACACCAGGGGCTTTTTCAGTGGCATGCAACTTTCCATCCCTGTTCGAATCAACTCTCGGCGCATTGTTCTGGAGAAGATGAGTTGCGATGATCCTTTATTGAAGTTTGCCATCAGTTGCTCCACAGTAGACCTTCGGTTTTGCTAACTATTCGTCTCAGACGATGTTGGTCCCTGTCTGTGTAGATTGTATTTGATCCACAATTCTGCTGTTTCGACAACTCTTGTGGATTCTGCTTCCACGCATTGAACACCTTGGAGACCTGACCTTTTGAGATACGGATCAGTTGTATTGTCCTGGAAATCATAGCTCCAGCCTGATGGGCTCCGACAATAACTCCTTTTTGGAACTCAGACAGGTCTGCTGTTATCCTCATTTCGCTCAAATTGAACAGCTGCAGCTTGTTCCTACCCTGTGCGTGCAGCTTGGAATAAGCATATACCTCCCATGAATGCATTCATTTGGATATCACAATCGTTTTTGAACTGTGACCCCGTTTCAGTACAGTAATTCATCACGGGTTTCTAATTCAGTGGCCAGTGTGTGTATATTGTTGGTTCGTGCAGAGTGTTAGTGAATTGCGTGTTGATACCATTGTTGATATGTATTGTTGCACTAACTTTGCCTTGCATTGCTGGTCATGAGATATTTCTCATTAATATGCCCTGCCATAACCATGAATGTCGATTTTTTTATCGAGGTAGACAGTGACTTTCCTCATGCTTTGAAGGTGAAGTATGGAAAATTTCATCAAGATCGGTATACGGAGGGTTGATTCAGATAAAATGAGACGACTTTAAACGGCGCGTATGACCTTCACGGAATGTGATTTGCATGACTCGTCCACTATTCATGGGGATTAGCTTTGTATACAATTGTTGCCGTTATTTGGGACATTTCGTGCTGAAATATGGCTTCCAAAATCTTGGGCTGGAGCGACGCCATAAAACACGCGGTCACAGACTGTCAGCCAGGCACGTGCAGGAACGATTCACCAACGCCAGAAAGCTGTATGAAAACCATCTTGCAGGTGACCGATGGAAGTGGGTTGTCTCCTTGGATGAAGCTTGGGTGAACCTCGGTGACACCAACAAACCCAGGGCAATTTACTATCGCGAAAGAGAGGGCAAGGCCAGGTCCGATTTTGTCCGAAGGTGCAAGGAAAAGTTTTCATATAGCTTCATGATGGTTGCCGGATATCGCTCACGTGTACTGGTCACGATTAGTCGAATTCCTGGAAACTGTAAAATTAGTGCAGCTTACTTCCAGAGTAATGTAATGGACCACATATATTGGCAGGATATCCCATGTCTGTACCCTGGTGAGCAACCAATAAATTGGATCCACATGGACAAGGCATCAAGTCACACTTCCAAGTCATCTGTGGCTTACTACAGGAAGATGGAACAGGAGACAGGCATACGAGTTATTCCCTTCTCTCATGTGCCTGTAAAATCTCCTGACGCTTCATCAATGGATTTCTGTGATTTTGGTCTCCTGAAACGACGGCTCGGAAGTCGCCATCCAAGAACCGATGGGCTATGGAAAGTGTGTCAGTAGGTGTGGAACGAACTTCCCATGGAGTCCCTCAAACTCGGCCTATTTCAGTGGAAATTACGGTGCCGGGCGATTGTCCAATAACGTGGTTCTAACATCGAATACAACCGATGGTGGCGCCATGGTATTACACAGTCTCATTTTATCTGAATTAACCCTCCATAAAACTGTAGATTTGTATAAAAAACAAACAGACCCACAAACAAACAAACAAACATTCTTCTTTATATATATATATATAGAATACAGGCAGAGGTACCCGGCGTTGCCCAGGATAAATACACTTGTAGGTAAAGAGAACAATCTCAAAAAATTAAATCTTAACTCTCAATTGGTTAAAAAAAAATTCAATCAATACAACACAGAGCAAAGGGATTATCCATTCTACTAAAAATACCAGGAAGTCTAGGTGATATACCGAGAGTTTTGACTTGCTCAAAACTGCGAAGCATCATCAGATATTTTGGACTCAAGTTTTTCTTGCCATTGACGTAGAAGCTCTTATACCCTCTCGCTCTTTACGAAACTCCCGTTGTTCAGATGTTTCAAACGCTCTTAGAGCTTTTTCTGTTTTAGTTGCTGAGATTCTCTGACCAATACTCGTTCTTTCTCTTTCCTTCCCAGACATGCCTCACTCCTACGCCTCATTAATAGACGCTGCTTTAATGATGTTCTGTCACTGCATCTTCACTTTATGCTCATTATCAGTAATTCTTGGAAACGAAAGTTCAGTCATCGCATTATCAGCATTTCATTTTTAAATGTACACTTTCCCACAGAATATAGTCAAAATGTATTTTTAGGAAATGTTTGGATATGCTGTGCTACCAAATAAGCTAGGTGATAACCCGGGCGTGGCTCGGACTTTTTTTTGGAATAAATTTTGAGATATCTTAAAAATAAACACATGAGAACGCTTAGATTTTAATTCAGTAAAAATTCTTAATGAAAATTTGAAAAAAAATTTTTTTAAAGACTCACAATTGATAGACCTCTCCTAGGATGCCATTGCTAGTCTAAATAATTTCTTACTCACGTAATCTTACTTTAGATGTACACTTGATGTTGTTGCAATTCCCTTTCTTCTCTACATGTCTTGAATCAAAACTTGGCCATTCATCTCTTTGTGTAGTCTAGCGATCGCCGATTCTTCTATTGACATGCTTACCAGTTGTTCAAAAAACCACGGAGCTAAAGGAGTGCTCTGTCGTCTTTCCACTCTTTCTCAATAGTCTGCTAACTCTCCATTATCTCCAGTTACATTGTTAAGTACTAAGAACTCTCTTTTCTCAGAAAAGCCTGATCATTGCACAAACTTTGCCTTTCATTGTTGGTCATGAGATATGTATTGTTGGTCCGTGCTGAGTGTTTGAGAATTGAGTGTTGATACCATTGTTAATACCTACTGTTGTACAAACTTTGCCTTGCATTGTTGGTCATTATGTATTACTTATTAATATGCCTTGCCATAACCGTGAATATCGATTTTTTATCGATAATTATTATTTTTTCGAAATCTGACGTAGACAGTGACCTTCATCATGCTTTGAAGGTTAAGAATAGAAAATTTCATCACGTCCGGAATAAAACTGTAAATTTGCATAAGAAACAAACAAACAAGCACACCCACAAACAAACAAACCCACTAACGAACATCCTTCTTTATATATATAGAAAGACTAGCAGAGGTACACGGCGATGCCCGGAATAATTACAGTTGCAGAGAACAATCACAAAAAATTAAATTATAACTCCCAGTTGGTTAAATAATAACTCAAACAATACAACATAGAGCAAAGGGACTATCCATTCTACGAAAAACACGAAAAACAGAAAGTCTAGGTGATATACCGCGAATTTAACTCTTCTTGACTTGCCTCACCACTGCGGAGCATCAGTAGACGTAATGCTCTTGCTCTATTCGAAACTCCCGTTGTTCAGATGTATCAAATGCCTGTATAGCTTTTTCTGTTTTAGTTGCAGAGTTTTTCTGACCAATACAGGTTCTCTCCCTTTTTTACAAGACACATAAATTTTTGCCAACCATATGGACATTTGATAGGGAGCTCAAGGGAGACACTCGTGACTCCTGTGCCTCATCAATAGACGCTGCCTTATTAATGTTCTGTCACTGCTTCTTCACTTTATGCTTTTTATCAATAATTCTTGGAAACGAACGTTCAGTCACCGCATTATGAGCATCTCATAGAAGACAGTCAAAATGTAGGAAATGTTTGGATCTGCTGTGCAACCAAATAAGTTAGGTCATAACACTGGCATGGGTCGGACTTTTGTTTCTTGGAATAAATTTTGAAACATCTTAAAAACAAACACATGAACACGCTTAGAAATAATACAGTAAAAATTCTTAATGAAAATTTGAAAAAATATTTTTAAAGGCTCACAATAAATGGAGATCTCCGAGGATGCCACTGTTAAAGAATTTCATTACTCACTTAATCTTACTTTAGATGTACACTTGATATATTGCAATTCCTTTTCTTTTCTCGATGTCTTGAAGCAAAATATGGCCATTCATCACTTTGTGTAGTCTAGCGAGGGCTGATTCTTCTGATTACCATTTGCTCAGTACGGCACGGAGCTACAGGAGTGCTTCCTGTGTTGTCTTATCAATCTTTCTCAATTATGTGCTAACTCTCCATTATCTGATCATTTTTAAAGATTTTCAAGAAATTGTTAAGAACTCTCTTTTCTAAGAAAAGCATGAATAACAGGAATCCTTGCATTATTGTTGATCCTTGCATGATTGTTTGTGCATTGCATGTTGACACCATTGTTGATACCTATTGTCGCACAAAACTTCTCCGTGCATTCTTGGTTATGAGATATATATTGTGGGTCCATGCAGAATGTTTGCGATATGCGTGTTAATATCATTGTTGATAAGTATTGTCGCACAAAATTTGCCTTGCATTGTTGGTCATGTGTTATTTCTCATTAATAAATCCTGCCATAACCTTGAATATCGATTTTTTTATCATTAATTATAATTTTTTTTAAAATCTGAGGTAGACAGTAACCTTCCGCATGCTTTGAAGGTCAAGTATGCAACATTTCATCAAAATCGGAATAAAACTGTACATTTGCATAAGAAACAAACAAACAAACCCGCAAACAAACAACCTTTTATATATATATATATATACACACTAGCAGAGGACCCGGCGATGCCTCGGATAATTACGCTTGTAGGGAAACAGAACAAACTCAAAAAGCTAAATTAAACCTCCAAATTGGTGAAATAATAATTCAATCACTACTATATAGAGCGAAGGGACTATCCATTCTAAAATTAATCCGACAGACGGGAATTTACCTCTTCACTGAAAAAATCCATACTAGGTGATATACCGGGACTTGATATACCCCAAAAAAATTTTTTAAAGGCTCACGATGGATAGACCTCTCCAAGTCTTCCAGTCTAAATAATTTTTTACTCATGTAATCTTACTTTAGGTGTACACTTGATGTTCTTGCCATTTCCTTTATTCTTTCAATGTCTTGAAGCAAAAATTGGTCATTCAACACTTTGTGTAGTCTAGCAGTCGCCAATTCTTCTATTTACTTGCTTACCATTGTTACGATTAAAATAAACTAAAAATTGTAAAGTTACCAGAAGTTGG
>JAHWFO010116803.1:715137-781611 GCA_023313115.1 Rhysida immarginata
CAATTCAAAATGTCACTTCTAGCTGAATCCGCTTCCGTTATGCCGCTTACAGCGCCATCTAGTGATAAATTTTGGAACTATTTTTTTCTTATCCCATATCAAATGCCCCTTCTTCAAGAATGCTCAGTCCAAATTTGAAGTCATTCGGACTCATGGTTGTTTTTTTATAGCATTTTTACAAAGGGACTTTAATTATAATCACCTTGTATATACAAGAAAGATATAGATAGAAGTAGTCATTCAGCTCCCGCCATTTTCCATTGTTTCGAGAAGCTAGAGAATTTAGATCACACTAGGAGCTGCATAGTCACAATGGACTTTCTGCAATCTATGATCCACCAAGTGTGATCCTAACTAAACAGCGTGATCCTAACTAAACAGCGTGATCCTAATAATAGTGAGCTACGTATTGCATTCAATAGTTGGATTACGTAGAATACATTAATTTCGGCAGCATTATGTCAATAATTCTGGCTGCCATGAACCTAAAAATGAAACTAAAATTTCTAGCTCATGATAGGGCGGTGCTGCATGTGTTTTTAATCCGATTGTACATGCAGCGCCATTTATCTGGAGATAGAAACTTTAGCTTCCTTTTTCAGTGGAGTTTGTTGACAATCTACTATCTTAAGACAATGATGCTCAACTTAGTACAGTTCGTAGAAAAGTCAAAAGATGGCGCTTCATTAGTTGGTTTTTAAAAGACGCTCATATATAACAATAGCGAAGCATTGCCGGGTCTGCTAGTCGTATAATAATTTAAAAAATTAAAAATATTAATAACTTTTGTCATTATAATGAGTAACGTATCATTAGGGTAAGCTGCCCAGTTGTTGCCACTTGTCAGTTGTAGCCACATTTTAACAAAAGCATTGCATTTACTGGTCAGTCCACGTAAAATCCATCAGGTGAGATATTTTTTTATTTTTACCCAATGGTTAACTCTGTCATTGAGAAATACAAGACAATTTTTATTTCATTTTTATCTTAATCCGCTTTGGATCTAGACTCATTTATCCTCCCTGCACCAGGGTAAAAAGCAGTCTTGCAAAGGTGTGGAAAAATAGCTACCATTTCACTCTCATTAAAGATAGGAACTTCTAGTTTCATTAACATCAAGAGGGCAATATATGTTTTCTGATCAATTCAATCCTATTGGTTCCGAAGTTATTCATCTATGTTATAAACATCGCTATAAAGTTGTCTTTTCCATTGCTATAATGCCCTGCACACATTATGCCTTGTATTCACGGTTTTCAGAAACGGGCGTTTATTGTTTACTGGTTACTCTCCATAGTCATATTGCATCCTTGATAAGGAAATGGCGCAAAATGAGATTTTTAATATATAAACGAAAGTTTCACCCATGAAAAAATCATAGGATCAAAAGAAAATGTAATACGATTGCATTAAATTCAAATGGTACACACTTGAAATGGTTAACGAGCACTTGAAATTAAATGAAGGGTTTTCTAAAAAATAACTTGCATGGATAATTATTATATCCTATTTCAAGTTAAAGAAATATCAATTACAATTAAATTTTCAAGATGGCATCATGTAAACGACCATGACAGCTGCGATGGCACCCATCGACGGGGTCATCTCGTATGACAAAGTCTTCAATATTATGGTATCTCAATTGTTTTCTTTTAGGTCCAGAATGACTCTCCCATCCCTCATCGTCTCATGACCTCAGCATGTCAGAAATCAAGAAAACCTTCGGCACGTGCTCAAGGGAGGATCAAAATTTATTACAATGCACATATTTGAGCAGCACTTGTTTCCAGTGGTTATGTACACTCAAAATTTAAATAATGCCATGATATGCTAACAAATTAATGTCTTCACTTGGCACTCAGAGAAAATTCACAACCAATTAAAGTGTTTATTGGACACGCTTGATTATTATTGTTAAGATTGGGTAAAGTCTTGAGCTTTAAGGAGATGATGCCAGTCACAAATTTTTTTCTTTCTAATATACAATATAGAGTTTGCTCAAGTACCTGCCTGTATCATTTAAACACTTTGAAAATAGTTATACAGAAAATAGTTAAACGCTTCTGAAAGTAGCCCGTCAAACGACGGTTTCACATTGAATATGCACCTTTTAAGAAGGTGTCAGCAATAATTCATAAAAAATGTTTTAAATAGATAACACCCCTTTTAAGAAGGCAATGGCTACATCACAAATTACTAATGCCTACTAGGCATCTCCAAAACCACTAACAATTGTAATAGAAATTAAGCAGTAATTTACAACTTCAATTCCAGATAGACAGAGATCTATGTGGCATGCGACTTGCGTCAGACACACGCCTGAAGATCCTTAATGGAAATTGACAGGCAACGAACGTACCACTAAACAGGATGGTGGTTATGCTATGCGTTTACATCCTGGAGTGACTCACCGGGAAAACTAATATGGAAGATAAACAAAAATCCACAATTAAAGGAGGTCCAGAAAATATTTACGCGCTTGCTTAATTCAAATACATCAAATGGGCTTAAACCCTTACCGTCAATTTAATACGCAGAAAGAAAACTTTTGGTAATTTTCCATTACTTTAAAACATGAGAGACGCATAGACAAGTTTCATTACGCAATTGTTTTTAGGCAGTTTAAGGCTTGGTGCAAGCGAGGAGTTTGCGAGGGAGACGAGTGACTTAGACAAAGCCAATTTAGTAGGTAAGATTATGAAAGGCTTACCTGTCGCATGGGGCAATGGCGCCGAGGTTCTCCCATATATAGCCGGAAATCGTCCAAGGGTAGATGCACACCAGTCTTTCCTCTACGGAGAATTCTCCTATATCCTGGTCGGCGAAATTGCTGTGGCGGCTGTACACTTTTACGTCCAAGACGACGAATAAAGCCTTGGTCGCCTCTTGTCACGACGTTGCTTTCAAGGGCCACTCCGACACGTAGAACACTTGCTAATGGCGAGGACGGCTGGTTTCCACTCATGGAATTGTAAGACGCACTCTGTGGCTGGCGTCACGGGTTTTCTTTGGTCAAAACTATGGAGGCGTCGAGGGTTTCATTTGCAGTAGAGAGTCCTATAAAAGATTCTGCGGAAAGAGAAACATTAAAATCTGGCAACTGCGATGCACAACTCTCCGCTCCCGCGTAGCTGTCCTCCGAGGTCGCGGCTTGCTCACTTCCTCCTTCGAGGTCCACGTTTCTCTGCTTCTTGATGCCGTTTCTTCTGAAAACAGGTTACGACGCCAAAAATTCAGGGGCCTCTTTTGAAGCGGCCTTTCTTATTCGATCCCCATCACTCTCTCCTCAATTCTAATATCCCGTTCTGAGAGCACCTTTTTGCGCTTCCTGCTCCACTGCCTATGCTTCTTCCGCCCCCGTACTTCTATAAGATAGCTTGCGTCATTTATTTGATTCGATTTACGCTTAATCGCGTCAAAAGGTATCGCATCACGAAATCCAACATTATTTCCCAGCAGACGACATATTGGAGCCCGTGAATGTCGCAAATCTTTGTAACACGTGGCAATAAGAAAGTAACCCACAAAAAAGAATTTTTTGGGAAATGTGATTTTTTTAAAAAATCTGTAAATCTGTATGGTTGATGTTTTTTTTGTGATTGCAGTTTACTTGTGCAATTGTTACTGAAATATACTATAAATGAATTTCACAAGCAGTGATTATTACATTTAGTGAGAACTTCTTCCTCTGGGTTACATCTTTATTGCCCTGAGCCCTTCAATCGTATACCCTTGATTCCTATATTGTTTATTACTTACTTACTTATTTTCAAACCCGTTTATCCATTAGGGCCGCAAGGGTAGCAGCTCATGGAGGATCTCCAGCGCTCGCGATCTACCGCCATCAGGCGCATGTTCTCAATGGTAATACCCAAACAACTCGAATCAATATTTTCCATTTAGTTTAACTGCTTTGTTCTAGGCCGACCCTTTGGTCTCTTACCCACTGGCTTGGAAAATAGCAACTGCCTATGAAGGCCAGTTTGCGGCATCCGCATCACGTGGGCATATCAACGCAAATGAGATCTCTCAATGCGGAGAACTAGCGCTTCAACACCTAAAGACTCCTTTATTGTACTGTTGTAAACTCTATCTTGAAGGGTAATACTTGCCACACCTCCTATCAGGAAGCTCATTATCTTGACCACCTCTGAATGGATACCCCGTTACCGTTGGTCAGGAGTTTAGATGCTTCAGGGATTCTATGAGATGTGGTGGTTATTTCAGGCTCACCTTACCAGAATGGTAGTGAGATCGGCAGATCTTGGAACTATTTTTTCTCCCTCGCCAAACAAAATTCCATCGCCTCACGATTGTTCTGCTAAAATATCAGGTCATTCTGACGAGTACTTTTCAAATTATTGATTTTTGAAATCGTAACTTTAATTATAATCACCCTGTAAATAAAAATTATTA
Organism: Rhysida immarginata; assembly: GCA_023313115.1. NCBI lineage: Eukaryota > Metazoa > Arthropoda > Chilopoda > Scolopendromorpha > Scolopendridae > Rhysida > Rhysida immarginata. The sequence goes on from JAHWFO010116803.1 coordinate 719,554, forward strand.
CTTCAGTTAATTTCTCATTATTAACTGAATTAAATTATTAATTCATCATTATTCATTATTATGCACGGGCAGTGATGGATTGATCTCCGATCGCGCCCGAGACAAATTTACCCAGGCGCTATTTTATTGCATTTAGAAGTAAATATAAGCAAAATATCTTAAAGAAGTTCACTGCAGGGCCCTCTTGGAAGAAAACTGTGCCTCCTTTCCATCCATGCCCCCTTTTCATGCGTATTTTTCGTCTATCCGTCACTGAGCACGCACCATCTTTCTTGTTTGTAAAATATTACCCGATATACTTCACAGCTTGCATCCACATTCTCCTCTTTCCCGGATCTTTCTTTAATGAAGGAAAATTAAACATAGAGACTTTGCGTATACTGCATTCATTTTTATGCCAACCAACTACACAGCAATTATTTCCATAGATCCATTTAAGGTTACAACTTTCTTACTGTTACCATAGATCCCTAACAATTTTCTGTATGTCATGGTTATCATACAGTTCCAGACTAACAATGACTATGGTACATCGTTAATGGTTGGGAGTTAAAACGCTGTTCATGTTCACTGGATGGTCTCTTGTTTGCCCATATGACTACTTTATACGCGTGTGTGGTTCGGAACGTCTGCCCTTTGTACATCATAGGGCATTGGTTACATTGAGCTTGGTAGATGCCTGATTTTTGTAGTGGTGGGATCTGGTCCTTAGGATTGCCCAGCAGTTTGACCTGGATTGCTGAAAGCGAGAGAGACATTAAAGGGCTTAAGTATCGAACTTATTCCGCTTATAAGAGCCTTGTTGTAGGGCAAGGAAATGATTTTCCGGTTATTTATGTTCCTTTTAAAAGTAGTGATTCCTGCTAAGAACTTTTTAAACCTTCATCTCCTAACTAAATCCAAAATAAGCTTGCACCTATACCCGTTTTTGTTGGCCGTGTTTTGAATAATGGCTATTTCTTTTTTAAATTTGGACGGGCTCAATGGAATATGCAATGCTCTATCTATCATATAGATGAAAGCTGAAAGTGTTTGGTTCCAGGGATGGCTGGAATCATTAGGTATGTAGTTTAAACTGTTTGTAGGTTTTCTGTAGCGACTCTTTAAATCTAGAAATCCTAATGTCTAAGAACGGAAGGCACTGATTGTTTTCAGTCTCGACCATGAATTGTACTGACGGAAAGAAACCATTGATGTGTTGGACAAACGAACCAATGTCACATTTGGTGGTATCAAAAATCGTGAATACATCATCTACATACCTGTACCAAGTGTCCGGAAAGTAGAAATCAGAAGATTTTAAAATGTCCTCAAAATTTTTAAGGAAAATTTCCGCTAAAATAGGGCTTAAACAAGATCCCATCGGAGTGCTCCCAACCATTTTATAAACTTTGTTTTTGTAACTAAAGATGTTGTTATTAACGCATAAATTAACTAAATTTTTACATTCCTTTCTAATATTTTTGGGAATCTGATTCTTCTTCAAAATCTTTTTCAGAAATTTAATGGTTTCTGGAATTGGGATACTGGGGAATAAAGAGATAATGTCGAATGACACAAGTATGTCCCCTTCTTTTAAGACCTTATTTTTAATTTTACTAATTAAATATAAACTATTGGTAACTGAACTATCGAATTCTGATAATTTCAAAGTTTTTAACAATTGGACTACAAACTTAGAGACCCGGTACGTCGGAGAATCGATGTTTGAGATGATTGGTCTCATCTTGTTGCCAGGTTTGTGAGTCTTGGGCAAAGCGTACAATCTTGGCACAACGGAATTACTAATAATTAAGCCTTTGGCGATGTTGGAAGGAATTAGATTAGGACTGTTTTAACCACCTCTTTAACTTTTGTAATTAATTTAGATAAGGAGAATTTCTGGAAAACTTCAAAAGGACCTTCTGCAACTAAGTTGTCAACCCTGGTATAATAATCGTCTTTACTTAAAATAACAGTATTATTACCTTTATCACTTTTAAGATAAAGGCAATCTTTGCCGTTCAAAGACTTAATAATTTCCCTAGACTTCTTTTCATTAATCCCTGGTTCGTAATTGTTCCAATTTTTAGCTAATACTTTTTTACATTGTTCTCTTATAGTATTTTTATGGGCGTTGGGTAAGCACTTTATTCCCCCTTCAATATTACAAACTAGTTGTTGAATGTCCTGACTTGATTTAAGGAGCATTTAAACCACACAAGATTTGGCAGAAGCAACCAGTCAGCCATCGCGAAGCATTCCCTGGATACGGGCCACGAATTCCATATGAATAGTGTGAAATAATAAAATCGATCAATAAAAAATACTTGTTAGATTCTTACGAAAGCTTAGCTATAAATTAAACTGAGAAGCAGTTACTGTTAAATTCGGACAGGGGCCCCATTGGTGAATTTAGTTTGATCCAATGGGTAGCCCAGTTACCAAAACGGTGATCACGTTTTCGGGGGTTTTTTTGTTTCTATTGGTTATTGTTCACTATATATATCTTGCTAATTCAATAAACAAGTCAGTTCTCTCAAGAATCTCTTGAGGTTCTCCTTGTCTGCTGAAGATGAAAGCAAAGCTTTCGAAAGACGTTTACAGGTTGTATTGTTTTTTTCATTCTTTTTGTTTTATTTCTTGTTTAACGCCTTTTTTAGTTGTGGTAAAAGAGTGTTGTGCTTTTAATCTGTTCATTAGTACGATCCACATATTTACTTATTTTGTTTTAAACGTTTCTGTTACACCAGGTCGTTCTAAGCAACAATCTCTTGAGGGAAAGTCTTATATGAGTCCTTCTGATGTTCGCCCGTTTCCTAAAGCTGGAATGCGAATCCAAAGTAGAAAAGGCCGAAAAACACGAAAATGTGAAGTGTTAACAAACACTCCTAAAGAAATAATCTTAAAAAAACAAGAGGAGGCAAGAATTACTAAGAAACACTTAAAAGGAAAAGAGTGTTGCAAACGTAAACTCAGTAGGCCTATGGTAGCAAGAGCTTACAAAAAATACGTCCTATTCATGAGCCTACTTCTGATGAAGATGAATGTTTATGTAAGCCTATTGTGTCAATGTGAACAGAACGAGATCGGTAAGGTATTGAAGGTAAATAAATAAATTTTTTTTCCGTTAAGATTTACACGCAGTGGAATAGGTAAAAGTCAAAAATGATAATAATAAGCATCAATTTATTTATGAGTTAAATGTCCGTAATAATGCCATAATAATTTTGAACTCGGGTGTATATACAACTGGTACCGAGAGCAACTGGAATAAGGGCATAATTACTACACGATGTAGCTTGGTCGGAACTCGATCTATCCTAAAGCACACTCCACTATCGGAGCAAATAACACCTTCGTAATTTACAACGTAGGATAAGGAAAAAAAGATAGGTGAGGCGATATTTCTCTCGCCTTTGATAAGAAAAAGGAGAATTTAAGCACTAATATCACACTTCACTGAAGATAACGTACAACACTGATGAGGCGATTTGCAACCTCAAAAATAGCACACACACTGACACCCCGCTGATGAAGAACACGACCGTCGTAGATACATAGGATAGCAAAGCATTAAATCGGTGTACAACCACAATGTTAAGAGCACACAAAACACTTTTCCCCAGCACAAAGAATAATTGACACGAGTTGCGTCTTATTTCGAGCGCAGCTCACTGAGAGAAACTCTCACTCAGTATAAATATAATCCTTCACAGATAACTTCAGGATAATTCTCTAATATTCTATTTGCTTTTAGAGAATTATCCTTTTTTGCTTTGATAAAGGATAGGCTCTATCCAAAACGTCAGCTCTTTATTTGATTTTTTAGTTTTATTTTGATTTTACTTATATATTTATTATTTTGTTATTTGTTAATTATTATTTTATTTTTCAGTTGTATTTATTAAACTATTTATTGCATTCCAGGGTTTTTGTGTCTCGTCCTTTTCTCTTATAAATATCCATTCAGTATAAATATAAATTTCTCCGGTATTGTATGGATACCGAAGCTGCGAAAGCACCCAAAACAGGATCTGGTTTACCTTCGGGTGTTAACCGATCAAACTTTAAAGGAGGAGTTGATGTCGAGGTGTCTGCTGCTGTGGGAGTGGAAGGTGGTATTACTACCGCCACTTCTGTGGTAGCGGGGACTAAGTCATCAACACTCACTAAATCGCAAAGGCGGAATCGAAGGAGGGCAAATAAACTGAGATCTCTGAAAGCTGATGAACAATCAGCTGAAGAAATCTTTGGTTTAGTTACCTCGGGAAAGAAGAGGGGTAGACTTGCAGATTCTACCCCTTCTCCAGCCAGCGTTATAGCTAGGAAAAGAATTAAAGAGGATCAAGTTAAATCCTACAAGCAGGCTGTTAGCAGCATTAAGATGGCCATTATCAAAGGGTCATTCCCAACAGAGAAGCTATCTGCTGACGAGGTATCTCTTATTCAAATGGAGATCCTCGACAGGATAGATGCTATTCCTGAGGGTAATTTCCTACCAAGGATTAATCAGCAGAGTTTGTTAGCCGGCGCGTTGTTGGTCGTCTGTGAAGATGAGGAAACAGCAGCCTGGCTGACAAGCTCTTTTGATAATAACGACAAGGTCCTGAAGAAGGAACTCTCTTGCCTTAAAGTGATTAAGGCAAGTGAACTTCCTAAGCCTGTTAAGGTTGCATTCAAGACCAGGGATAACATCACAAAGGATGCTAATGTTCTACTTTGGAGGATGAATCGCTTCAACCCTGAACTGAACACTAGTGAGTGGAGAACCGTCAATAGACTGGTTGAACCTCAATCAAAAAGGCCAACTTCGTTGCCAATACTGGTATCGATCAGGGTATTTTTAAGATCCTGACTGATCCAAAGAAAAGATCCGGTCCTGAAACTGAGAAGGATGCTAGTTTGGTAGCAACCACTCAGACACAGGTAAGTCCAACTAAAGATTATTCAATTAAATCTGTTGGTAAAGGGGATAACCTATCTGACATTGTGAGTGACCTTAGTGCACTCGACTTTGTTTATACAACCTCAGAAAGTACACTTCAACCCACATCACCGATAAATCTTGAAGATGTTGAGGTTGAGGTAACTGATGAGGAGATGCTTTTGGGCACTTTTACCAGTCCCAGTGGAGGTAAAGGGACTTAATATTCCCTATGTCTGATATTGCGACTATGCTCAGGATTATCCAGATTAATCTTCACCACAGTCGATCGGCCTCTGCATTGATTTACAACAAGATGGCCTGTGGTGATATTGATCTGGCAATAATCCAGGAGCCTTGGGTAAGGAATGGTAGTGTGGTTGGACTACCAAGGAGATGTGGAAATGTATTTTTTGATACACTTTCCAACAGACCTAGGGCATGCATCTATGTTAGAAAAGACTTGCATGCTATGTTCATGGTCAATAATTCTGATGGCGATAATGCAACAATTAAATTGAAAATGTCTGGTGAGAACAAGATTGAAGTTCTCATAATGTCTTCATACTTTCCTTATGATGACAATATTGTCCCATCAAAGAAAGTTGAAGAAACTGATGGACTTTGTTTAAAGTTCAATTATAAGCTTATTATTGGCTGTGATGCCAATGCCCACCATGTTGTGTGGGGAAGCAATGACTGTAATCAAAGAGGAGATGAACTATTGGAATTCATCCTTCAAAAGAATTTGCAGATCATAAATAAAGGTAATGAACCTACTTTTGTGACTTGCAATAGAAGGGAGGTCATTGACCTCACCTTATGTCTTGATAATACTACTGGTTTTATCAGTAATTGGCTTGTTGCAGATGAGGAATCTTTGTCTGATCATAGATTTATTTACTTTTCTGTTTCAGGTATCAGGCTTGGAAAGGAGAAGGAATCCCAGAAATACTGACTGGGATTCATACCTTAAAGACCGCAGGATTGCAACGGAAGGTATGTATAATAAAATGTCTTCAATGGTTGATTTGGAACTAGCCGTTACCCAGTTGCAACGTGCTATTATCCAGTCTTACCATCAAAATTGTACGGTGAGGAAAGCTAGCTTACCAAGACAGGTCTCTTGGTGGAATAAAGAGCTTAGTTTTCTTCGCAGATGTTGTAGAAGGTACTTCAACAAGGCCAAAAAAACTGGTGAGTGGTCTCTTTATAAGGAAACCCTCACCAAATATAATATGGCAATTAGGAAAGCCAAGAAAGATTCTTGGATTAATTTCTGCGAGAATCTTAAGGACTTATCCATTACCGCAAAGGTAATCAGGATATTGTCCAAAGATTCTGTTAATTAATTAACCTCTGTTAAGAGAAATGATGGCAAGTTCACAGAATCGGGTGAAGAAACATTGGCAGAAATGCTAAGAGTACACTTCCCTGGTTCAGTGCGTGTCAATGGTTTGGAGACTTCCATCTCTACTGGTAGATTTAAAACCAAGAGGAAAGGAGAATGGGATGTTTCCAAGAAGACTATTACATATAATAAAATTAAATGGGCGATTAATTCATTTGACCCAATTAAGTCTCCTGGGAAGGATGAAGTAATTCCTATTCTGTTGCAGAAAGGAATTGATATCTTGGCACCCATTCTGTGTAAAATTTACAGAGTATGTTTGGTGCAGGGGTATATTCCAGAAGCTTGGAGACAAACAAAAGTTGTTTTCATCCCCAAGCCTGGAAAATTGACTTATTTTGAGGCTAAGTCTTTTAGACCTATTAGCCTCACCTCATTCTTTCTTAAGATATTGGAAAAACTGGTAGACGATTTATTAGGGAGGAGGTTCTGATTACAAAACCCCTCTCTAGACAACAATTTGCTTACCAGCAAGGTAAATCAACTGAAGCAGCAATTTTTGAGTTGGTGCTTCTTATTGATAAAACTTTAACAATGAAGGAAACTTCATTAGTAGCCTTTTTGGACATCGAAGGAGCTTTTGATAAAGTATCTACTCATACTATTATCAGGGCTTTTGACAGTCGAGGAGTTGATAAAATTATTATCAAATGGATAACTGAGCTGCTCACAACTAGGAGAGTGGAGGCTAAACATCTTGGCTACACATGCATGGTTCAAGTGGTGGGAGGCTGCCCACAGGGTGGAGTTCTCTCACCCCTGTTGTGGTGCCTCGTCGTCGATGAACTATTGTGTGTGTTGGAGAAAGATGGAGTGAACTGCCTTGGCTATGCTGATGATATCGCAATTATTGCTAGGGGAAAATTTACGAACACTGTTTCGGACATTCTTGAAGGGACTCTCAAGAATGTGGAGAAATGGTGCAAGGAGGTAGGTCTGTCTATTAATCCAGACAAAACTGCTGTTGTTCCTTTTTCAAGGAAAAACAATTTAAATTTTAAAAGTATTAATTTCTTTGGTAAAGAGTTAATTAATACTTCAGAGGTCAAATATCTTGGTGTCTTCCTTGATAGTAAGCTTTCGTGGAAGAGACACCTGGAATATTGTATTTCTCGGGCTAAAATGATCTTCTGGACTTGTAGAAGAGTTGTTGGCAAAGTATGGGGGCTGAGCCCTAGGCTTATCTATTGGATATATACTAGTGTAATATGCCCAATGATGACTTATGGCTCCGTTGCATGGTGGCCTAGAACACAATTAAAGACAGTCAGGAAAGAACTAGATAAAGTTCAAAGAATGGCATGTCTTACTATTACAGGTGCAATGAGAACGGTTCCAACCAGAGCTTTGGAACTTCTCTTGGACCTGAAACCTATTCACCTGCTCGTTGAAGCGGAGGCTGCACTGACTATTTATCGGATATGCAGCCCTGACAACTGGCACAGATGTTTAGATAATACAGTATATGATAACCTAATAAAGGGAGTGTTACGATATCCGGTTTATCATATGACTGTTGATAGTATGCTTCCGAAATATGATTTCGATAAGCAATATGTAGTTTCCATTCCTACTAGGGAGGAATGGAACGCAGAGATGAATATGTCATCCGGGGATCATGAAATATGGTTTATGGATGGGTCTAAAATGGCGTCTGGAGTTTCCCCCTTGGTAAGTATTCCACAGTCTTTCAGGCAGAAATGTTTGCTATCATTGCCTGTGGAAAAGAACTGAATACTCAGAGGCTTCGGAGAGAGAAAATTTATAATATGCTCTGAGAGTCAAGCTGCGTTACATGCACTTGATAGTGTATGTTACAAATCTAAGCTTGTCTGGGAGTGCCATCGTACCCTCTGTGATTTAGCGAAAAACAACAAGGTAAAACTGTGTTGGATTCCTTCTCACAGTGGTTATGAAGGCAATGAAATTGCTGATCGTCTTGCCAAAGATGGGTCTATGACTCCATTTATAGGACCTGAACCATCTTTGGGATTGTCTCAAAGTCTGATTAAACTGACTATCCAAAATTTTATGGATAGACAGCATTATGACTTATGGATTAAGGAATTTGGCCAAAGACAAGCCAAGGCACTTAATCCTAAATATCCTGTATCAAGGAAAGGTGAGTTGTTAAAACTCAAAAGAATAGAAATTAAAAAAGTTGTTGAACTCCTTACAGGTCATTGTCATCTTAGTAGACATATAACCTTAATTGGAGTTGTAACTGATGCTACATGCAGAAAATGTCACGAAGCAGAGGAGAGTTCAATTCATGTTCTCTGTAGTTGTTTAAATCTTTCTTTTCTTAGATTTAAACATTTTGGGGATTATATACTTCAACCTGCGGAAATTCAAATGGTTACTGCAAGGCAAATCTTAAGATTTGCAGATGCTTCTGGTCTACTTGTGAGAAAGGATTAGTACAGGATTTATGGGGATAGTACAATAGACCTGAGGTCGCGGTGCTTGGTTTTCTTGGAAACCACCCCTTTCAAATTCAATTCAATTCAATAAATATAAATGCAGAAGTATAAATGCACAAATCCGAAGGAGAACTTTTCTTAGGATGAGAATTCAATGGGTGAATTATCTTATGCTCGTCAGGCCTCTTTGCTTAAGGGGAAAAGCTACAGAAAAATAACACGTGGTGTTCAGACATTCAGGTTTCGATGCTGTCTATAGGGATAAACCATATAGACATAAAATGCGTCCAGTTCAAAAGCATTTAGCATTAACACAGAATAAGACTTGGCAGAAAAGGACAACAGTTCGTCTCAGGTGCTGATGGTGAGAAAAAAAAACTAAGCTTGAGATGTTGCAAATCAGAGATATCATGGTCACTTCTTTAGCTGGGTCGACTGCCACGTTGGGGTAGGCGACTTACAGAGAAGCTAGTGAATAGGCAGAGAATTCCCCCTGTTCCTCCTTTGCAATATTCCTCGAGTGAAAATGGGAAGACTCCGACCCAAGCACTGTCAGTTCTATCGCTACCCGCTATTTTGGGAAACGTAGCCTCAAACAAAGAGTAAATGTCTATGCGCATGTCGCAAAAGAAGACGGATAATTGTTTAACACTGTGACATATACCTGGTGAAGAAGTCGACTCGTCAGCTCGTCGTCGATGTTTCTCCCGCTGCTGCCTTTACGGTCGCATCGTTCTCTTGCGAGGTAATTGGATTATCTCTGCTGCCTATGGCGGTTTCGGGTCGTCTCACAGGAACTTAGCTGCCAAAGCTGCTCTACTACGGAACTGAAGATTAGCTGGAGCCTATGCCATGAAGCGTTATAATAGAGGAAGGTTTCTGCTCCCTGGGCGTTCGTCTCAGCGCTTGTCCCAGCGCTCGTTGCCTGCTCATGGCGGAAATTTGCCTGATGTCCCTGCCGCGCCTTCGCCATCGTAGCAGTCCTTCATCGTTCACGCTGTCATTTAACCGAATCTCCCTAGCTATTGCCGTGGTGCATCGATGAGCTCGAGCTACGCGTTTTTTCTTTAGTTTTTCCCATAATATCCTTTCGCTCCTCTCTCACCTTTCATCTCCCTTGACGTCGGCCCCCGTCGACCAATCCCGATCTCACTCGCAGATTTCTCGGATTGTCGTCCAATCTCTTTTGACTAAGCTTTTAGTTACAGAGATCCGAGCACCTCACGATTCTCGGACAATGCTGATTGACACGTGACACCTATTGTATGTGCAGATCCCTTCTGTAATTCAAAACCAGGAGAAGAATGGATTCCATGCACTGCATGCAAGCAATGGGCACCTGAGAAATGTGTGGGTAAAAATAGCTATTTTATTTGTGTTCATTGCAATTGACGCGAATGACTGTCAAGTTTTTCTAATATTTGTTTAACGTTTTGAATCAACTATGTTTGTTTATGAATAGCCTATTTTGTTTTTTTTCTGGGCAATGATTTATTTTAAATATATAGAACAAATAAGCAACTGTAACAACTAACCCCAGGACTGTAATTACCAACTCCTAGATGGGATAGGTCGTGACACTCTGCAAATGTAAAAAAAAAAATTTTTCTCAAAAGTCACTGCAATTTTTTCAAAACAATAACTTGTTATAATTAAAGGAATTTTGGAGAATTGAATGGTATTTTTTAAATCTCTTCAAAGTAATTTTAAAATTGTGAAAAATTAAACAGTAAATGTTGTAACAACCAACCTCAGTCTCCCCTACTCATTTCCTGCTCATTGTTAAAATTCTTGGAAACGAATGTTCTATTTCAAGGCAACCGAACATTCTATCATTGCATCATCTTAAAAATATTGTTGCATCATCACCACATCGGTTTTTATAGCAACACTATTTCTTTGGTGTTGATGTGGAAATATATGGCAACAATTCTCTTCTTGGATGTACAAGATCGTTTGTGTCTGTTGACTCGACAATCCTAGCAATCTGAGTGGGCTTATTCACTACTTGGTAATCTGTTGTTACAATTGAACTCTGCTCTCGATGTCTTGAAGCAAAACTTGGGCATTCATCACTTTGTGTGTTCTAAGAGTCTTCGTTTCTTCTGTTGACATAATCATCACTCGCTCACACTTGTGTTACCACAGCAGTGTGCTGGCGAAACCAATACAGCACAGACCGAAGAGAAACTGCTTCCTCTATCGCCTTTCAACTCTTTCTAAATAGTCTGCTAACTCTCCATTATCTTCAGTTAGTGCTCATTTTTAAAGATTTTCAAGAAAATGTTAACTTCTAAGAACTATTAAGTCAATAAAAGCCCGAACAACAGGAATTCTGTGCATTGTTACTAATTAAACCTTACTGATAAAGCACAAAATTTGCCTTGCATTGTTGGTCATGAGATACCTCTACAATGCCATCATCATGAATATCGATTTATTATCGATAATTATTTTTTCGATATCTGAGGCAGGACAGTGACCTTTCTCACGCTTTGAAGGTGAATTGGGCAAAATGTCATCAAGATCGGAATAAAACTGCAGTCTCGAAGCAAAACTTGGCCATTCATCACTTTGTGTAGTCTAGCTGTCACAGTTTCTTCTGTTGATACGCTTTCATCATCGAGAGGCGCCTGGTAACATCGATGACTACTTGATCATTCACCAGTTGCTCAGTTTCTCAATAATCTGGTGCCTCTCCATTATCTCCAGTTAGTGCTCATTTATAAAGATTTCCAAAAAAATGTTAAGCTCCGAGAGCTATCATTTCTAAGAAAAGCCCAGACAACAGGAATTCTTTGCATTGTTACAAATTGAACCTTATTCATAAAGCTTTACTTTATTGTTCACGAGATATATATTGTCGATCCGTGCGTAGTATTTGTGATTACGTGTTGATACTATTGTTGATACCTCTTGTTGCAACAAACTTTGCCTTGCATTGTTGGTAATGTAATATTTCTTTTTCACTTCTTTGAATCTGGACATGCCATATCTGGCCTCTGTATCAGAATTGGCCAGTGGATGCACACAGCTCGAAATTTAAAACTCAATAACGTTAAAACTTTTGACACTTTATCGCAAACTTTTTTATATATAATATAGAAACCTTCCTTTAATATATCTGTTTAATATTAGGCACATGCAAACATTAGAAGTTTAATAAAATAATATTTATAACATGCTGCTCTTATAATGAAGAGCGCTGTAATTCGACAAAAGAGCGATGTATAACTGAGCTTATAAATCTTACAGGATTACAACGGGTAGGTTAAACAAAGGAAGAAAACCAGAGATAACCAATGAGGGAATTTTGTTCCAAGAAAACGAGTCAGGCTACCCACTGGATGTTGATGAGTGTCCTCAAGTAAAGTAGAATTTAACGTGAGGTGGCGAAGATGTGCCAAAGCAACACATTCATAAAGAATATGATGGGCTGTTTTATCCAACAAATTACATTCTGAACCCAGTGGTTTCTTCCAAAGGATCATCATTCTGTGTAAATGTTTTCGTAGTAAATCATGACCTATAAGAAATCCCATGATAACTCAGAATTTGTTTCTACTAAGTTGCAGAATAGTATTTGTTAGACTCCGAGTAGGTTTCCTAATCATGAGTTTAGCATGTTTTTGATCGGTGGTCTGTTGCCTCCTTTTTATCATCGCTTGATAAGAAATGTTGTTAATTTCACAAATTCCGGTCTGTTTGGAGATTCCGCAAAAAGGTTCAGGACCATAAAGTGCCGACTTAGCACCTTGTTTTGCCAAGGTATCTGCAACCTCGTTCCCTACGATACCTTTATATCCTGGCTCCCATAATAACGTAACACTATTCTGGAGAGCTAGGATCTGAAGGAGTTGACGACATTCCAAGGTAATTTTAGAAGTTATCTTGAAAATTTAATGGCTTTAAGAGCCGCCTGACTGAAGAGCTGCCTGACTCTCACTGAGTATGAAGATTTTTCTACGAACGTAGAGTTTATCCATACATATCTGTAAACAGAAGATAATAGCTAACATCTCAGCCTGGAATACTGTGACCCAACGACCAAGTCGACGAAAGCGAAGGGTCTTGAGTTCACCACAGTAAACACCTAGGCCAGAGTATCCATGTTGTCGGGAGCCATCCGTATACCATATAGTGACACCCTTAGGAAAATGTCTCCCCTCGCTCTGCTCTAACATCGGGTCTATTATGACCTCAGTCGAGAGCAAAATAATACTGGTCATAATCTGGCTAATGATGGTGTGAGATTTCTCCCCAGGAAAATCTACCCATAACCCTTGATTACCCAGACAATAAGAACTTTTCATAGCAATTCCCTGGTTGGAGTAGTTGAAACAGCTCCCGTAATACCTCTGAAGGGAGGCCAGCTTGGTCTTAATAGTGGACTGCTCAGTCTTACACCACCAAGCCAGAGCACAGTATGTTAAAATAGGTTGGTTGGTTGGGTTATTAGAAATTTTGGAGTCGACTACTAAGTTCATTTTGCGCCGTTTACACAAGTTATATCTGTACGCAGCCCAGGACAAACACAAACATCCAAGGCCATGGCGGGATTCCAACCCACGACCAGGCGGACTCGAACTAGAAAGCCTACGTCCTAGCCCTCTCGGCCACCTGGCTGGCTTGTTAAAATAGGCCTAATGGCTGTTACATACAGCCAATATGTCATTTTTGGGGTAACTCCCCAACATTTGCCTAGGACACGGCGACACTGATAGAGCACCATTTTAACCTGATTTATTTCTTTGTCAAGATGTTGGTTCCAGGTCAATTTACTATCAAGGATAACGCCTAAGTATTTCACCTTTTTTTTACTATAATCTTTTCACCAAATAAAGTTCGTGTACGATTAAAAGAAATGATTTCTTTTTGACGAGTAAAAGGTACAAGAGTGATTTTTAAAGAGTTTGCCCTAAATTCTGCTCAATGCACCATTTTTGAACCTCATCCAAAGCAGCTTGCATCAGGTCCAAAAGAGTAAGTTTGTCAATCCCAGATATTGCACGAAGTTATCCTTGCATTGTTAATCATGAAATATATACAGGGTGTCTCAGAATTCATTGTACAAACTTCTCGGGGAGTTTGTATGGGTGATTCTAAGCAAAAAAATTCATATGAACATGGGTCCGAATTTGAACGATAACTGAGATATGAACAGAAATAAAAATGCCGCCACCAAGATCAACAAGTTCATAACTCAGGTTCTGTAAAGCCTAGATTAATTAAGTTTGGGAGAATAACAGGGTACATAAGACTGTGTATACCGTTAAAATTTGATCGAATTGCAACAAGAAGTTTCCGAGTTACTCATTCGAGAACATAACACGTGCTCACATCTATATACTAAAACTCTTGAGTGTATTTATTTATTTATTTATTTATTTATCGTAATTGTATCTCCTCCTGGACGGTTTGAGCTAGCAACTTGAAATTTTCAGGGCAGGCTTATCAATAAAGGACCTGCTGTATCTCCAAAAATCAGCCCTCTACGACCCCCCCCCCTTCCCCACTTTCTGCGGTTTTCTTTGTAATTCCCCTCAGCAGATGGCGTGGGCAAACGAAGCCGCGGGTAACAACTAGTATAAGTACTAACTAGCACTTGTTACAATATTGACTTCTCGTTGAGGTGTTCTTAAAAAGTGTTGTGAATATCCCCAGAAAGCCGAATTTCTATTTTCCTGATTGTTGGTTTCGATATGTCGATGACATACACTTATATGATCAAAAATATCCGGACACCCCTCACAGATCATCGATTGGCCCAATGTCACATGATAATGACTTGCACATCATTTAAATAGCTTCCCACACCTTCAGACACAACTCTGCTTGGACATTGGCAAGAATGGGTCGTTCGGCAGAGCTCAGTGAGTTCCAACGTGGAACCATCGTTGGATGTCACCCATGCGGCAAGTCCGTGCGTGACATTTCCAGCCTTCTTCAGATACCCAAGTCAACAATAGGCGATATCATTATGAAATGGAAGACCCGGGGATCAACAACAGTTCAACAACGAACCGGTAGACCCAAGAAACTAACGGACAGAGACCGTCGAGTGCTTCGTCGTGTCACCCGCAGCAACTTGAAGTTCTCGGCGGAAAAAATTGCCACCGAGTTTCGAAACGCCTCTGCAAATGATGCCAGTACCATGACAATTCGTCGGGAACTGCATACGATGGGATTCCATGGCCGTGCTGCTGCCCACAAGCCCCACATCAGCAGGGTCAATGCCAAGCGACGTCTGGAGTGGTGCAAAGCCCACAGAAACTGGACAATGGACCAATGGAAACGTGTAATGTGGACAGACGAATCTCGCTACACACTCTGGTAATCCGATGGACGAGTTTGGGTTTGGTGCATACCTGGAGAACGCTTCTTACCTGAGTGCACAGAGCCCACAGTCAAGTTCGTCGGAGGAGGCTTCATGGTGTGGGGCTCATTTTCATGGTACGGACTGGGCCAGCTCGTTCCTGTGCAAGGAATCATGAACTCCGACCGTTATGTGAATGTTTTGGACAACTGTGCACTTCCAACGTTGTGGCAATTTTTCGGAAACGGGCCATTTCTCTACCAACACGACAATGCTCCGTGTCACAAAGCGAGGCGTGTACAGCAGTGGTTTGCGGACTCAGGGGTCGAAGAAATGGGTTGGCCGACACAAAGTCCCGACCTCAATCCTATAGAGAGTCTGTGGGATGAATTGGAAAGACGCTTGCAGGCCAGATCACATCGGCCAACTTCTGTACCTGAACTGATTCTCGCTCTTCGGGAGGAATGGAGGAACATTCCGGAAAGTACCTACCAACATTTGGTGGAAAGTCTTCCCGAAGGGTGGAAGCTGTGATTCGGGCAAAGGGATGTGCAACGCCCTATTGATTTCCATGAAATCGTGGCTAGAGCGCAAACGTGCATGTGTCCGGATATTTGTGATCATATAGTGTATTTGCGGTATTTGATACTAACAGGTGCGATATCAATTTTTTTCTACAACATTTAAATAGTTTTTTCCCCCCTGTTCAGTTCACCCTGGAATTAGAGAAAGACCAGAAGTTGCCTTTCTTGGACGTGCTAATCATTAGGCGTCAAGACACTTGGAGTTCGACGTTTACCGGAAGCCTTCTAACGGCCTCAGCTACATTTCAAGTGATTCTACCCACCCCTGGAACCAGAAGACTGCCACTTTTGTTTCAATGTTGGATAGAGTCCTTAACATTCCGCTCAGCCAAGAACGATTTAAGAAAAAAATTTCCCTCATCAAAAATATCGCAACTATGAATGGCTACAACAATCGAACCATCATGTATTTACTTAGGAAATTAAAGTTTAAGAAATATATTAAGGACAGCACTACGCATGGCAAGACCAAGAACCAGGGCAGTATTATTTCTTTACCTTATAATAAGCAACTCATCAGAGGGTTGGGCTCACTATTAAATCTTTTGGCTTTTCAATTTGTTTCAGCAATCCCAATCAAATGAAGGACATTTTCCCCAACCCAAAGGACAAGATCCCTTCGCTCCTCAAGTCAGGAATTTACGAAATTAAATGTGCACAATGTGCTCAATAGTTTACAAAGGTCAAACGCGTCGAAGCATAGAAACCAGATTCAAGGATCACCTAAGACATAAAAAGTTTGAAAGAAGTAACCTGTCATCAGTTGCCAAACACTCCATCGACACCAGCCATGATTTTCCTAATTTTAGACTGATAAAATCAATAAATAAAAGACACCTGTTGGATGCGTTTGAAAGCATTGCGATCCAGCATACAGACAAAAATACGCTACTTAACTTAGATATGGGTCCGATTATTGATTCACCTTTAATTAAGTTGTTGACCCAAACAACCATTCAAAAGAATTGACCTTTTTCGTGTCATTCCTGTGTTGAATTCTGAATTGGTTTTAGTTCCTTATATATATATGCAAATTCTTTAAGACTCGGGTAGTTCTCTCGTTGTCTTTGAGATGCTCCTGGACTGCTGAATGATGGTAGCATCTGCTTCCGAAAGGTACTTCCAGACTCGGGTTTTATTTATCCTATTCACAGTATCAGTTTTAGCAGCAAAGAGTGCCCTCTCAATACAATCAGTGGAGATCTTGATAATTTTCTAATATGTTTAGATAAACATTATCTAAAACTTCTCTAAAGGAAATTACTACATTACAAAACCATATGAAAATTAAATTTTCTCCAGTTATTACCTTTTCAGCTAAAGCTTGAGCAGCTGCACCCCTTAGAAGTCGTATTCTCTTATTTGTTTTAGAATAATTTCTTATATCTCTCCAAAGATATAAAAAAAACGTATAATTTTTATTTATTTATTTATTCATTTACTTAATTACTTTATTCTTTTTTAACTATTCCCCTTGAAACGTGAGTCATTAAGGCAAGCATCGTAGCTGACGAAAAAGACTGAAAAGTCACCGATCTTCTTAGTCAAAGTAACAATGTATCCTTCATCGTTTCCAACTTGGTTTTTAGGAATCAGTATATTTCGTTTGTTGAAAACAATGAAGGTTACATTATTGCTTGGATTAAGATGGTCAGGTGACTTTTCAGTGCCCAGGGGAAGTCAACAGTACTACCTTTACTCAAAGCCTGAGCGTGAAAATTTGTACTTATTACTCATTGCCTTTGTAATGCCATTCGTGGTATTTTTATCCCATCATATTACTCCACTGTACCATATTTCTGTATATAAAGGCGAGAAGCCTCTAGTGTAGGTTATATCCTTGATAAACCCGGGAATAAATGGCAAAACTAGTCGGAAACTCTGTTCTCCCTTTATTGTATTGTGAAGTCTCTACCAATTTCAAATCATTTATTTAAAACTTGTGCATTGAACATTTTATTTACAGCATGGAAGGAGACCAGCTGAAGGACAGAAAACCAAATTGACATGCATTTGTTATGGTTGTTTTTATTATTTTTGATTGCATTTCATTGTTTGAAAGGTTATGATAGTAGTAAGAGGGTACGTTCAGCGTATTTTCCATTTTGGTCGATTTCCACTTTTGGACATTGCCCCAACACCAGGTAAAAGTTTGAAAATCGCAAGTGGAAAGTGCGCTGAACGTACCCATATACTGAGAATTACAAAAATAGGATTAATAAACCCAGAAACTATTAAAGAAGAGAAGATTAATCGCTATCACCATCAAATTCTTCAATCCTTGGTGGATGGTCAAATTCTTTAATCGCTATCAACATCAATCTTGATAATATGAGCTTGCTTTCCATCACCTAGATCTTTTAAACCTTGATAAATAAATAAGAGTTTTTGCATATTATTTAATTGATGAATATCTTTTTTAGTTAATTTTTTAATGAATCTTTCTGGAAGAAATACTTGAAACTCTCCTACTTCGTTTCCGAATAATTTAGCAACTTTAGTTATAAATAGTTTACCAAATTTAGTTATAATTTCTTTAAATTCTTTAATTGGAAATGTATCACCAGATTTTAAGTCATTGAGTTTAATTGTCGGTATATTTTGACATTGGCCAACTTGCTTAATCTTTTTGACAGCTTCCATTTATTAGAGAGAAAAACCATATGGAAGTGTATCAAAATTTGGAAGAACGACTCTTTTATCATACTGGAATGAAAAGTCTTTTTTAACACTTTTATTAACTAAATTTTTCGTTTTTTTATCTCTTGTAATTTGATTGTATTCTAATTGTATTTTATTACTCTGAGAATTTTCTATTAATTTAATCATTGATTCTCCATTTAATTTTTGTACATTTTGATAGTTCAAAGTAAATCCTTTAATTTTTGTTACATATTTATCAAATTCATCTCCTTCGTTTTTCTCGTAATAATAGCTTTTAGGACCTGTTGATGCAAAATCTATGATCCATTTACCGTTTAATTCATCAGTCCATTCTCCAAACATACAACGTGTTTTAACAGTGCTTGTACCATCATCTATATATATTATACTATCAGTGTCAAACATTATTACATTTTTATCTATTTTGTCTAACATTTCATACAATCTTAATCTAGCATTAGATGTAGTAAACGCTGCCACGAAGATGTTTGTACTCGTATTGTTTTCCACGTAATAAACTTTAAAGTTATACGTGATTTGTACCATTTCATCATTAATAAAATTTAAAGTTATGTTATACAATCTGTCATCTAATAGTATTTCATAAAATCGTTGTAGATCTGTTACATATTCAGTTTTATTCATGTTTTGTCTTTAACCAAATTTACCACAAACTGTTTAAACAAATTTTAGCTACTGCTCTTTTTCCAGGATTTTCTTCAATCTCTTCTGGATCTAATAAGATAACTAATTTTCCTTTGACTGCTTTTATGTATTCATCTTTACTTTTAAAATCGTCTTTCCAAAGACTAGTTTCTAATTTTATCTTCATAAAGTCTTTTACATAATCTTTAAATAAATCATTGCTCTTTTCCTTAAAATGCCATAATTCAAAAATCTCTATTATTTTATAACCTTTTTGAATAGCTTTATTAACTTCATCTGTTGTCCATGTTCCTACAAAACGTCTTTCGCTTTCTGTATGTTGACACTCCTCATGGTTTCTCTCTTCCGCGCATTTAACACACAAAAGAAATAATAATTTTTCATTCTTTTCCATCTTCATTTTTACAGGCAATACAGGGTGATATAACTTTCTAGGAGCTGCAACTTTACATTTTATAAGACCATATCAAGAGGTTTCATATTGTTTTGGTTTGTATATTTTTATAGGATGACCAACAGGATAATAATCATAAAACTGCACAGTAGGATATAAACTACAAACATCAATATATCTTATTTTTGTATTTATACCATCTGCCTTAGCTCTGAGGATTGTTGCGTTCGTTCTTCCACCAAAGAATGCCTCTCTAGCATTTAATGGTTCTACAATTTCTGGTATCTGTTTTTGCTTTTTCATTTCCTTGTATTCTGCAGATCTAATCCATTCGCAAGCCCACATTTCTATCAAGTTATACCCTGCTTCTTTTATTTTCTTACTTCTCTCTAGTGTTTTTTGATATAAATCATCCATGCTTTCTTTATTTTTATTGTTGAGAGATTCAGATTTAAAGCATTTCTTACAACCGTGCCAGAAACATCCGTGATACTGATAAATAGTGTTTGTTTTTTCATCGAAACCATCAACTTTTGAACCACAGATCTTGACTTCACCACCAGTTAAAGCATGTTGAATATTTGAGTTGTTAAAACTGTTTAACCAGGCTATAGATTCTTTTTGTTCTTTGTCTAGTACACCTATAGTATTTTCTTTTAAGTATTTAGATCTATATATAGCCATACAAACTCCAGCAATAGTTAGGTAGCAAAATGGATCTATATTTGCAATTTCTAGAAACTGTTTTCGCAATTCTAAACAACCTCTTCTTAATATATCAACATCAGAATTACAGTATTCGTTAATTTCTTTCTGCATGTTAAATACGTAATTTTCATTCTTTTTTTCTTCGTGCCATTTCAAGAAACTTTTTCTCTCTTTTGGTTTCATTGTATTTGCACAATAATAATACGGAGATGGTATAGGACTGACATAATTTTCATTGATTTTTGTATTAAACAAATGAGGAAAATAACCTTTTTTCAACTCTTTTAAACCAAAGGTTTTTGGAAATGAACTCAGAGCTCCTTGTAGAAAATTACTGCTGTCAATAATTTTTAAACCTATGGATTTGACCTCAAGCAACATCAGTTTTTAAACCTCAAGGTTTTATAGTGTTTTCACAACAATATTTCAAAATAAATTGTGAATCATATCCTTTTGCATAGTGAGCAATGAATGTGTAATTTCTGTTTTCTTTCGATATCAACCACTTGCAGAAATCATCGTTATTTTTAAATCTGTATACTATGTCACCTTGAAAATTATGAAAATTATGAGATTTGCTATATGAATTCCAGATTCTTGTTGAGCTTCGTAATAAAACCATATGCATTTTTCAGTGTAACTGCAATCATTTTTGGGTACTGATTTTTCACAACATTTAAATGTTTTTCCTTTAACAATTTTAGAACACTCAGCACATTCAAAATAATAATAAGGTACATATTTTCCATTTACTTCACAACCATCTTTATTACAATTTAGACAACCTCTAACAGTTATACCTTTTTTATTTTCTGTAAGTTCTCTTTCACATATACCATCTTTCTGTTTTCTTTTTTGTATATAACATTTGTGAGTTTTGATTTTCACAAACTCTTTACAATTTCGACATAATTCAAATCCACAACTATGTTTTTTGCTTCTAAGACAAATTTTATTACACGATTTGCATTTATAAGCTGTTTTACACACTTCACCATGATTATCTTAACAGTCTTAATTATAACAATATCTATTACATTTCTTAGAATATTTTTTGTTCTCACTATTGGAGTGTTCTTCATTAGCACACATGATACAAACTTTCGTTTCAATTTTAAACTTATGTTTGTCTTTGTTAGCATAAGGCTTGTTACATTTTTTACAAAAATGAGGTGAACCTAAAAAAGCTTGCATGCTATTAATAATATCAAAGTGATTTTTAGTTTTAAATAAATATATTTTTATTTCCTTATCTTCTCCGCGATAAATGACAGAATTAAAGTTCTCAGAGCACACAACATTTAATTGTATATCTAATAATTCTTCTACGCGTTTTATATCTTCTAGAGTAAAACCTTCTTCGTTGTATTCACTTAATCTATTACATAATTCAGTTGTTAATTGTTTTTGTAATTTATACCAATCACCCTCTCTAATATTTTTAATTTCATTCGGTGTCAATTCTCTTCCTAAGATTATATTTGTTTCATAAGTTAAAGCTACAATCACCGCTCTAGGACAACACAGATTATCAGTATTTTTTATCTGAGTTATACACTTTTTTGTTTCATATTTTCAGTTAAATTTATAATTTTATTTACTTTGGCACCTCTAGGCATAGCAATCATGTTTATGTTAAAGGTTGTTTGTGAAAAATCAACAGTCTCATTAGATGTTAATATTTGTATAAGATTATCGTACAAACATATGATTTTGTTATTTATTGTCCTAAATTTTAGATACCCTGTCGAAGAAGG
The DNA here is from genome assembly GCA_023313115.1 of Rhysida immarginata. Lineage (NCBI taxonomy): Eukaryota > Metazoa > Arthropoda > Chilopoda > Scolopendromorpha > Scolopendridae > Rhysida > Rhysida immarginata. The sequence goes on from JAHWFO010116803.1 coordinate 741,383, forward strand.
ATAAAATAAATAAGGATTTTGGATAACCATATTAATCATATCACCTTTACGAAGTTTAGTTCTCTTTTGTACTAATTTTATAAGATCAGTGAGACCTTTTTCTATCACGTCAAATTTATCACGATTATCTTTAATTTTCCAATTTTTAATTTTTCATTGTCTTTGAAGATTAATTTATAATCCACAGACCACGCATTAAATTTTTTATTAAATTTTAGATTGGTTTCAATAATGTTAAATATCTTATTTTCATCCATATTTTTTACAAATTCATCTTTAAATAATTTATCACTAAACGGAAATATTTGGTTTAAGGTTATTGGTTTCTGTGGTTTAGGTTTTTCAAAGATATCATCTTTAAATTTATAAATATAATTAATAATTGGAGTACTTTTTGGTCTCTGTGGTCTAGGTCTTTCAAACATATCATCAAATTGCAGTTCTTCATTCAGTTGTTTATGTCTAATAAAATTAATTAATTCATTCTTTCTCAATTTAGAATATCCACGATAACCCTTATTTTTACATATATTTTGCAATTCTATCACAGTCTGTTTTCTGAAATCAAGCTCCATTTATTACAAATGAATTATTGAAAATCCTGCAAATTTTTCCATCATCATAAAAAAACTATTATTTTATTTTAAAACTGATTCAAAATATATTCTTTAAATTCTACATATTTTTTAATTACTTCTAAGGGATTAATAGCTAAAAAATCATTCCACAATTGAATATTTCTCTTTGAATTAAAAATACGAATATTATGATTAATTTGTAATAGATCGGCTATCTTCGCTATAAAAAAATTATATGGTAAAGCTTTTCTATTATAAGTTTCATTGTATATTGAAAATACTTGTTCAATTTTAATTCTATCTTCAAGTCTATCTATTAATTGTAATAAATGTTTGTGAAAATATATCTGTCTATATTTATATTTATTATGAGGATTTATTTTTGGTGGGTAACAGCTATATCATCGATCATCCAATATACTAGTTTCTCCACATATTTGACAACATTCAAAATCTGTCATCTTTATTTATTAAGTACGAACTTCTTAAAATCCTGCAATATTTATCATGTGTCTTTCCATTTCAAATTGATCTATAAAATCATTCCAAATTTGTAAATTTCTTTTAGTTTCTTTAATTTCAATATTATTAGTTATTTTAAAACGATCAGCTATCTTTTTGATTATGTATTTATAAGGTACAGATTTACCTGTATAATTATTAATAAAAGCTTCGAATACTCTTTCAATTTTATTTTTATGATTCACATCTTCTATTATATTTAATAATATTTTACAAAACCTATTTAACCTACATGATTTTTTATTATGTTTAATATTTTTTATCTCTGGTTTACAAATATAGCACCTATTACATGTATTTAATTTACTCTCATTTCCACATATTTCGCATAAATCTATCTTCTGGATTTCCTTCTTGAACTAAATTTTCTTCTTCAACTGGTGGTTCTCTCAATTTTTTCTCTATAGAATTAATTAGATCAGATTTTTTCATATTGTAGTAATTTTTAACTTTATATTGACTTCCTAAACGTCTTAATTCACCTATTTTTTCATCACTTAATTTTCCCTCCGTTTCATTAGATTTTTGTAAAATTAGATTAATTAAATTATTCTTCCTCAACTAAGAATACCCTTTATATTTCTTTTCTTTGCAGATTCTTTGTAATTGTGAGACAGTCTGTTTTTGAAGTTCAATCATTTATTAGAAATTAATTTAATCAACTTGAAAATAGTTTTAGAAGTGGAAGATAAGATTTAATTGCAATCACAGGAAGTTGGCAAATAGACAAAAGAGTTTTCCCTCTGATCTATTACACAATAATAAAGAGAACATTTGTTATGTCTAGGCAAGGGCTGAGACAAGAAGTGACGCTGAAGGAAGTGATATGAGAATTAAAAGCAATTAATTAAAACGCAAATAAATTTAAACTCTTTGCTATTTAACACTTATAATCACTTAGTGGTGCATTTTATTAATTTCTTAACACTTGTAATCATTTTTTGGTAAGTTGAGTGACTGGCAATCCCTTCTGATCAGGATCAAATCCCGATCGGTCGAACAAAATATTCTCATCCTGTTTTCATAGGATTATTAAGGGTGCACGCTTAATAGTCTAAAAATGGATCAGTGTGTAGTGAATTCCAGAATATTTCCATTGTACTTTACTCATATTTGTCTCTCCTCTGTCTCAGTAAATAATACTAGTAAAAATAAAAAAAAACACTGAACGCTATACACAGTGAATAAGACTAGTATAAAAAATAGAGACAGAGACAGATGAAAATAATATGAGCAAGGTCCTAGGGAGTACAGTGGTTTTGCACTTTTTTGCTCTGATTTTTTTTATTTTATATTTTATTTTTAGTACGGAAAAATTTGCAGGATTCTAAAAAGTTCGTTCCTATTAAATGGAAGGAATTCTAAGCGTTCTAAACAATCTTATTTACAACAATAAACAAGTATTTATGGTTTTAAATGAAAATAATGAACCTTGGTTTAAAGCTAAAGATATATCTGATATTTTAGAATACGAAAATACAGGACAAGTAATTAGGTTAAATGTAGATGAAGATGATAGAAAAACATATGAAATTATCAAAAATGACAAGCGGCTATCCGATAGCTTCTTAGAAAATTTACATCTACACATTGTTTTTATCAATGAACCAGGTTTATATTCATTAATTGTGGGATCAAAATTACCAGCTGCAAAACATTTCAAAAGATGGGTTTACAAAGAAGTTTTACCATCTATAAGAAAAACAGGAGAATATAAATTAAGAAAACAAATAGAAGATCAACAGAATACAATACAAAGTATGACAAATAGTAACAGAATAATGTTTAATACCGCAAGAGAAATTATAAATGAGAAAGAAAATAAAATTGAACAATTAAATGATAAAATAGAAAACATTAAACCAGATGTTGTTACAAAAACTACAAACATTAACAAACTTCGCGAATTTATTTTAATTAGAAAGAATCATATGTAGGAATATCCTTATTATGTAATAAGAACACAAAAGTATAATTTTATAAATAGAATTAAATGCTTATTAGAAGATTACCCAGAAATGGAATTAATTTTAAGACTCAGATATATTCCTAATAGCATTAATCTCTATAATAAAATGAAAGAAGTATTAAATATTAAACATCAAGGAAATCACTTTAAATCTTATATTTCAGAAGAACAACTCATGTTAAGAATATTACAATTACACGTTGATAAAGATATTTAAACTAAATCATTTTTTATTTTTATTTTTTATTTTTAAGGATGTCAAAATTTGCAGGTTAATAAAAAGTTCGTCCCTAATAAATGGAAGGGATTCTAAGTGCTCTAAACAATCTTACTTACAACAATAAACAAGTATTTATGATTTTAGATGAAAATGATAAGATTTGGTTTAAAGGGAAAGATGTAGCAAAAATTTTAGAATATCAAGATACTGATAATGCTGTTAGAAATTATGTAGATGTTGAAGATAAAACAAAATTAGAAGAAATAAACAGACCCGCCGAAATAGCAGGCCTAACTTATAATGAAAAAAATACAATTTTCATCAATGAACCAGGTTTATATTCATTAATTATGGGATCAAAATTACCAGCTGCAAAACAATTCAAAAGATGGATTTATGAAGAAGTGTTACCATCAATTAGAAAAACAGGTGAATATAAACTTAAAAAACAAATAGAAGATAAAGATAATATAATAGAAAGTATGACAAATAGTAACAGAATAATGTTTAATACCGTAAGAGAAATTATAAATGAACAAGAAGATAAAATTGAAGAACTAAACGATAAAATAGAAACCATTAAACCAGATTTAGTAACAAGAACACGAGATAAAAAATAAAAATTAAGACATTATTTTAAATTATTCAAATTAAATGATGATGATATCGTATACGATTATTATGTTATTAGATGTCAAAAATTAAGTTTAAAAAGATCATTTGATAAATTAATTGAATATTATCAAGATTGTCAAGAACGTTTAACTTTTTATGATCCAAATAGTATCAATTTATATTCAAGAATAAAGGAAAATTTAAAAAGAAAGTTAGAATAATTTCATGGAAATTATTTTAGAATATCTAATCCAGAATTTACAGAACAAGATCTAATTAAAAAAATAGAAGAATTACACAATGAAAAAGATGTTTAAACTGAAACATTATTTGTAACTATCCAACTATTGTGAGAATTATCGAATCCTAACCATTTGACGAAAACCTTATCACCTTTCTTTCTTAAAACCTTCTCAACTAAATAATCATGAGGATATTTGGTTTTCATTAATTCTTCTTTATAAAATCTACCTTTAATTTCTTCTCCACTCAAATCTTTTATTTTATAAGTAATAGGAGTAGAATATATTATTTAGCTTACTTGAAATACCTCAGTAGACCAATTTGGTGTGTAACCCTTCTCAAAAATTCCTTTATTTTTAGAAATTCTTACATAATCATCTACTTTAAATTTGGTTTTTCATTTGTAATATTTTTATCAGAATACACATTAATCAATATATCTTTTTCGTTTATTTTATTGACCTCTACAGGTTTCATTTTTATAGTTCTGTGATAAGTATTATTATAATCTTTAACTAAATCTTCTAAAATATCTATCCAAATATATTTACCTCTTTTAGAAAATTCTTTACACATCTTCTCTTTCATAGTTCTATTAAATCTCTCTACTACAGAAGATTTAAGCTCACTATATAGAGAATAATGATTAATATCATATCCTTTCATTAATTTTTCAAAATCTTTATTATAAAATGCTTTTCCATTAAAAATCAGTTTGTAAATTCTTAGGTTTACCACTTTTTAAAATACTTTTAAATGCTTCAGTGACTAATTTACCAGTTTTATATTTAATTGGAATAGACCAAGCAACTTTTAGAAAAGGTATCAATAACATTTAAAATATATTTATATCCTTTATTTATTTTAGATATTCCTTTTAAAATTCCAGTATCCATTTCTACCAAATCTGCCTAAAATAAATCACCAATTCCTAGAGTTATAACTCTTGTTCTTTCATAATTTTTCCTAGCTGGTTTATGGATGTCTTCAATTATTCCTTCTTTAGTATTCATTTAATTATTTTAAAATTTTATTTTCATTATAGTCAGAAGGTTTCTGATCGCAGGAATACGCGATATCATAATATGGAATATTTTTAATTCTCTTTTTAATAAAATCCATACAATAATATCCACGTAATACAGAATTATTTTTTTGATATTGAGTTGAAATATAAATGATTTTGGGATATCTCATTTTAATATATTTTATTATTTTTTCAGGTGATGGAAGACCATAACTATCAAAATATTTGTTATTAAAATAAGCTACCTAATGACTTCCGGGTTCATTAGAAGTTTGATAATTAACTATTCCTGATTCATTTTTATTTATTTTTTCTGGTAATTCATCGATAGCAAATACACCTCTAAAATTTTTAATATTTTTCATTAATTTTTCTATTTCTATATTACTCAACGGGATTTTTTTTTCCTGGATGATATAAACCTCTTCCTATTTTCCTGGCTAGATAAACACCTTTGCCACCAATAGCTTCGAATGCTTTTTTTGTTCCATATCCAGCAGCTGCACCAGTGGCACCAAGAGTTGCTGCTTTTCCTGCTGCAATAAGTGCTGGTATAAGTGGTGCTAAAAATGGTAGAAAACCACCTTTTTGAGCTAATTTTTTAGCATTTTCTATCAGAAATGAAACTACTTTTTTTACTTCCACATCTCGAGCAGATACTTTTGATTTGTAATCTATTATTATCAGTAAATACTGATTTACTGTTCTTATTATCAGTTTTCTTCTTCTCCTTTACACAATAGATTGGTTTTGTATAGGGAACGTTTTCTCTAATCACTTTCATTTTTATATAAATAAAACTAATCCTTATATCCATTTAATTTCATTTGTCTTAAATATTTTTCCATAGGAAAGAATTATAAATGTTTTAAAAATTCCTCTTCTTTTTTAATTACTTCATCTTCATCGATTTCTTTAGCTTTATAATTAATTTCTAAATCACGATAGAATTTTGCAGCCCTTTTATATTCTTGTAATTTCTTTTTAATTTTCATTTGCTTTCTTAAAACTTCAACTATTCCAACACGTAAAGATAATACTGCTAAAAGTGCAAAAGCAAATGCTGATAGGCCACTTGCTGAACATAAAAATTCAGTAGTTGTTACGCTATATCCAACTTTTTGAAATATCTGTAAGATCTTCTATACACATATTTCTTTTTATTCAGATAATCTATTTTCATTTATTAAGAATAAATAAGCTATTTTATATTATGTCGAGCCAATATACCTTTTATAATTGTTATTTGACCATTGACAAATCTTAAATCATTTCGTATTCTTCCTACATCGTTTTTAATAGCTGTATTATCCTTTTTTTGTTATTTCTTCAATTTGATCATGTATTTTTTCCACTTCATCTACGAGTTTTCTAAAATTGGTATCCATGTTCTTAATATCATCTTGTAACATTATATCGTCGTTAATAATATTTAAAAGTTCATCTTGTATCATTTTAATTTTTTCATAAATTTCTTTATTTTTTTGGTCAACGTATTTCTTATTGGTAGCAGAATGATCTTCATGTGGATCAGCTAAGTTGACTATTCATTTGTTTTTAGCATTTAAATAATTTGAATTCTGAGGGCTAATAATTTTTTATTTGATCTATATTTTCTTTAAGGTTTTGATCAAAGGAATTCTTAATAGTTTTTTCTTTTTCATCAATGTTTTTTAAAATTTCTATATCCTTTTGATTAAGAGAAACCATTAAATATTTATTTAATGCATCGATAGATTCTATAATATTTTTCTGCTTTTCATCAACATTTTTTAATATATTTTCATCTTTTTGATCGACAGATTCTTTTATTTCTTTTTCATCTATGATTTTTAGTGTATCAGTAGTCGTTGTGGTTAAATCATCAATAATTTTTATAATATTTTTGTCTTTTTTTAGTTGTTCATCATTATGTGTAGCCCCTTCAGACACAGACCTTAAATTCGATTGTAAAAATTTTGTTTTTACATTTATTATATTGATACTGTTACATTAAACATAACCAGCAATTTTTTATTTATTAACATTTTTTATTATCTTTTTACATGTATGGCTATATTTGCTACCGAAATATACATATTTATTAGAGAATCAACAGATTTTATTCATGTCATTTATTTAGTACGAAATTTTACAAAACATAAAAAAATACCGAACTTTTGACAAGGTAAATGTCCAAGATACAAGTTGGAAACATATGTTGCCAAGGTGACTGAAGGGGTTAATAATAGAAGTAATGGTTTCATTGATAAATTTTAAGATTTCATTATCTTTCTTATTAACGTAGTCACTAATCAGATCAATAGATGTGGTAAAATCAGTATCAGCTTCATCAATAATTTCCAAAATATCGTTATCTTTCTTATCAACGTAAGATTTGGTAGTAGCATTACTATCGTTTTCAGGTTCTTTCACATTTGTTAATTTTTTATTTGTAATATCAAAATTTCCATCACTAACTAATTTAAAACCTCTTCCACCTGGTTGATATTGATTTCTCATATTTTTTGGGATATAGGAACTCATTTATTAAATTTAAAAACATTTATGGAATATTGATTTTATTCTATTTCGATATAATATGTGTCTAATAATTGAAATCTCTTCATTTGTAGATATTAAATCGGTTTATAATTTTTCTACATCTTCTACAGCTTTAGTAATGACAATTAATTTTTTCATTTCATCAAGTTTTTTTATTTGTTCTTTTACATTATCAAAGTCAACTTTTTTAACTAGTTCTAACGCTTTATCATTAAAATATGATGTTGGAACAACTTGTTTTATTATTTCACCAAAATATTCTTTATCAACAAATTTATTATCAACAGCTTATTTAAATTTATTTGGATTCGAATTAATATCAGTATTGACTTGGACTAACTCATCTACTTTTTCATTAACAATTTTTACACTATTGTCAAAATCTTTCTTTTTAACCAACTCTGACATTGTTTTATTAGTATTTTCTATTTGATCTTCTATATGTCCTATTTTTTCATCAAAGTCATTTTGTTTAACCAACTCTGACACATTATTATTAAAATATGTTATTGGAACAAATTGTTTTAATATATCAGCAAAATATTCTTTATCAACGAATTTTTCTTCATCAACCTGTTTATTAACTTCTATATTTCTTTTAGTTCTACTTAAACTCATTAGATTTCTTTCGGATCTCGGAATATAAGTACTCATTTATATAGGATCAAAATTATCCCTATATTTCTTTTCTGGATTTTTTAAATCTAAAGTGAAGAAATGATAAGGTTTTGATATTGCCGAATAGTATAAATCTTTATTATTATCACAACTAGGAAATTCTTTTTTAATTAATTTTATATAGGAAATAAACATATGGAATTACATTGTAATCGAATATTTTTAGGTACATCATAATAAGATTGAGTAAGATATATTATAGAAGCATTTTTCTTTCTTCTTCTGATAAATAAATCTTCAATGACAGATTGATTATTATTAAATTATTAAATTTTGATAATCAGGATCTAATTCATTTACTTCAATAATATCTTCTGGATTGGATGAAAAATGGATTCAACATCGATTCTTTTATTGTTGCAAAGTTTTTGTAAACATTCATATAATGACTCGCTTATATCTCTTGCAAACACATACAGTCTATCAAAAAATAAATATTTCGTGATTAAGTTAAATAACATACTCGTTTTACCACGTCCCGTATTACCTACCAATAAACATCGAAATGGCCATTGAGGTGCATTTTTTCAATATTTATGTATTTAGGTTCTTTGATATTGACAGGTCCAAACTCCATTTATTTTAATAAAAATATTGATGTGAAAACTGTGTGTGGTTGTATGTGTGCCGTTTTGGCACAGTCTTTGTTCTGAAGAATTTCAAAATGACCCTGCATCCAATACGGTTTAACTTTTCATCCAAAAACTATATTCATCATAGCTTTTTTTATATTTTTCTGGTATTAATTACGTTTTTTCGTTTTTTGGTATAAATAAATGGAGAATAAAGAAGCACTAATAAAAAGTTTTTACAGTCGAGAGAAAAAGGTAAAAAAATTCGTGAAAAATTACGGAAAGAAAAGGAAGCTGATCCAAATATAATAGAAAAATCAATTATGAAACCTGATAAATTAACAGAAAAACAAAAACTTTTAAAAAACCTCATAAAAGCGAGACAAGAAGTTGATGCAAAAATTCAACAGAAAGAAGAATTAGAACGATTAGGTGTGAAAGCTATACAGAAATTTCAATCACCTGTTGTAGAACAGAGTAAGGAATTAGTAAAGTTTTTTAAAGAAAGAGATAAGAAATTAGATAAAATTATTCCAGCTATTGAAAATTTAAATAGAGAAAAAAGAATGATAGAATATCCTGAAGAAGCTACAGAAATTTTTACAACTACTCCATTGAAAACACCAAAGAAAAATAGAGTTTATGATTTAAACGCAGGTTTGGATAAGGATGTTATGGACGTTAATTATTTAACAATGCCGAATGAACTTATAACTATTCAGGATACTGATGAGAAAAAAGAAGCAATTGAAGATAATTATATAAGAGTTGAAGCTGAAATAAGAAAAGTATGAGGACAGTTGAGTGCTGCAAAAAAAAGCAAATAGATTACATGATCAAGAAAGTAATGAAAAGGTTTCACACTATGAACACGTAGCGAATCAATTGCAAAAATATAAAACAGCAATAGATGTAATAAGAAGAGGATCTCAATATCAAGTAGTTTCTTCAATATTTATAAATCTGGATGAAATGGTTGAAAAATTACAGTTATTACCATAAATCCTCTACTATAATGCGAATTTTTTTGGCCTAAAAAAGCACCTAAATTTGCTGGGTCGTATTATACAAGAGGATAAATATCAGCCCTCCAACGACGACTGCTGGCGGAGATTTTATCCGGAGGGGATTTTGTCCTGATGAAATTACCGTATAATATATATTAATTATATTGCATATACAGTGTCCAGTTCATTATACAATGAATTAATTCATTTTTCATTCGAATTTCTCATTGCCAACATCTAATACAAAAATAACTCCTCCCAAAGATCGCTACTTCCAAATAGGCCGACTTCAGAACACTTTCAAAACTGCCTCGAACCAAAGCTACAAGAAAGTTTATGCAGTCAAGTTATGGAAAATGTTAAACTGAATAATGATTACTTGATTTTTCATTAAGAAATGTTCTGTTCTGTGGGGTTTTTTTTTGTTTAATTATTATTATTTTTTTTTTGTCGATGTGTGAGTGATAAATGTAGGCCTATAGAAATCCAAACCGCCTTGACGACGTTCCCTTCTGTGCTGATGATATTAACACGAATTTATCATGTATTATATATTAATTAAATTGCATTGACACTTCCAGTTCTTTATACAATAAATTAATTCACTTTATATTCGAATTTCTCGTCGCCAACAGCTAACTTCTTCCAAAGATCATTATACTGTACTTGCAAACTTCCTCGAACCAAAGCCTACAAGAAAGCTTATGCAGTGAAAATATTATACTGAATAAAGATTACTTGTTTTTTTTTTATTAAGAAAATTGATATAAAGTCGATGTGTGAGTAGGAAAGCTTTCCCTATCAATGTAAGGCTATAAACTTCCAATGGTTTTAATGGGATAAATGTCTGAAAATTGAATTGAGTTTTGGTGAATTTAAACTTTATACAATTTTGAACAACCACAATTAAGTTCACTTAAATGCATTTTTACATTTCTACATTTTTAAGATCCAGGTTATTTAAAATTAAAGATTTTTTTTCTGTATATTTTTGCACATTTTATTTCTCGCGAGGAGTCAAAACTGGGATTGCATTATACAATAGGATGGCATTTTTTGCTGGTTTTTGGGCCGAAAAAGTGGAGTCGCAGTATACAAGGGGTCGCATTATAGTAGAAGATTTACGGTAGAAGCATCGAGAAAATCCGGTAATGATTCTTCGGAAATTTATAATGAAATTATAGATATTTTAGATAAGTTATTAGAATTAAAATGTATTACTAAAAAAGATCATAAACCTTTTTTTAAGCATGTAAAATAAATTTTAGAGAATTTCCAGAGGTGAAAGATTCTTTTCTGTATAAATGGAAATATTCTGTTACTCGAAAGAAATTGATTTCGAGGTTGATTTTGGTAATAATCCTATAGCTTTAAACAATATTAATAAAGTTGCTTTAAAAAGCGCCAGTATATAGTATTCTTGGCCTAATATTTCTTCAAAATTTAATAAGTTTAAATATTTTGATGGGAAAAAATGGAAAACTTTAACATTTCTTGATAGGAATTTTGATTAAAGTGAATTTAATCATTATCTCATGAAACATTTTAAAGTTTTTCAGTTAGCTAAATGCCCTATTAATTTTGACGCTCATAATGCTTTAAACAGATTTATTATTAATATTGCTGCTGATTATACAATAGATTTAAGTGAAGGAGAATTTCATAAACTAATTGGTTTTTAACCAAAAATTTATGAAGAACGTTTTCATTATGGAGATAAAATAGGAAATGTTACTAGAGATGTTACAAGAATTTTAATTCACTGTTCTATAATTGATGGAAGTTATAAAAACAATACAAAAGATAGAATTATATACTCGTTTTCACCAAATATTCCACCATGCCACTTAATTAATATAGATGTAATAAATCCTATATATTTTCCACTCAACCAAAAGGATTATTTAAGATTAATAAAACTTAAAATTACGGATCAATTAGGCAGAATAATTGATTTAAATGGTGAAAATATTGATATAGTATTATCTTTCAAATAGTTCAATTTTTAGTAAATAAATGATTGTTACTAGAAAAAAGCAGCTCTATCTTATTCGCTATGGAATGGGAATTAAATACAGAAAAGATTTAGTTGGTGGAGGTTTCTTCGATGTTGCTAAGAAATATGGTTTACCTGTATTAAAATTTTTAGGAAGAAAGGTATTGAATCTTGTTAAAAATAATTTACCAGAAATAATAAGAGTTGGTAAAAATATTATTGGTAAAAACGAAACAAGACCTTTTTTTAAGAAAGTTGTACAAGATATTAAAGAAGATCCAAATTTTCAACGTATGAAACAGAAATCTTTCTCACAACTTTTTAAAGGAAGAAGATTAAATAATAAATCAAAAAATATTATTAAATGTTTAACGGGTAGTGGTTTAAAAGTATTAATTTTTTACTATATAAAGGGAACAAGATTATTGGAATTTATTAGAAGCACCTGTTATACACGCGACGGGATACATGCGCAGAGGCACCTGCGCAATTCGAACTTGGACTAAAGATAGTGGAGACTTGTGTTCGAAATTCGACCAGTTTTGTCTGTGACCAATTATGTAAAAGATGAATTGTAGCTACGAATATTATTAAAATACATTTCTCAAAACAACAATAGAAATTATTATTATCGATTTCGACTTGTGCGACATTATTTCTATTACGTTATCTATTCTGCCTTTGCTTTGGTTTGGTTTGTTCGATATTAATGTCCTTTTCAACTGCTATGGTCATTTCAGGATGGTGTTATAGGAGCCGCAAATTTTGCCTCACAAGGGTTCTTTAACGTGCTCTGGCAAACAACTACACAGGACCAACGACTTTGCTTCCCTTCTGAAGAAAGTGCGTGGTCTCAGGATTTACCCCTTGAAAAAATCCTCGTGATCCTCGATCCTGCTTCCTCGGGCATCATAGGCGATCATGCAACCAATGAGCCACTGAGGCCGATTATTCTGCCTGTCAATCCGACTCGTTACTGCTCTTTTTTATTTTTTTCGGTTCTCTTTTTCATTTACTTAAAAGACTGAACACTGCAATTGAATTGACGAATCTCACATGAATTGAAAATGAATTCTCGCTGATAGACATAGGACGCCATCTATCGGTATCTATTTGCATCCTATCGGTATAGGTCTTTAATATCGCGACTAATTGTGCTCACAGAGACATTTCTTCTTTCTGCGCTTCTACTGCACAGTACCTTTTATAATAAGTATCCAAAATATGTTCCCCGATTTCGACATTCACGTATTATTATAAACATATCATTAACAACGGGACTGCAAATGGGTTCTACTGATGACTAGGAATTGACCCTCTAATTGCCTTCAAGGACTGAAAGGGATCAAGTAGGAGTAGAAGCCTAATGTCCAATCTATACCTTCCAGTTGGAGCAGCCTGTTAGTAATCATGCTTTGTGAATGGTGAACGGACGCGGATGGGCTTCCTCCATATTACGGTCCTTTTTGGGTACTGTTTAAAAAAGTTTTTTTTTAATTTTGTCGTCGCATTTAATCACAGTTTGTGTACTATTACGGTCGTAGCTATATAGTCATCTTACCTTGCTCTTTGGCAAGTTTTCCACGTTTAGACAACGCGTTTTGCTGAGGTTCTTGTCTGTTGGAGACCTCCGCCCATTCTATTCCCCTCGTTTTCAGAATCGGTTTTTAGTTATTAGCCATTACTTTTCTGCCCTGCCTTCTTCTCTGTTGCACTTAATCTCAACTGTTTTTTGGCAATGAAAAGAATTTTTTTAGGGAGGTTACTGTGTCCCCCTCCCAGGTTCACACGACGCGTTCTTAGGTGTCAAATGTTTTGCGAGGAACCATACACAGCCGAATAGTTGGTTCGTTTTTTTTGAGGATTTTTCCTCTTTATAGTCTGGCCAGACTAATTTCTGCACAATAAATTTATTTGTAACCAATTACATGGTTTGTGGTAAGTATGATTGTTGTAATCATTTTAGTATTTCTTCTTTTCGCCGAAGCATAGAGTTTACTTTTGGAGGCTAAGTGTTGAAGAAATAGTTCAATAGGGTACCAGAGAAATGTGCTTGTGTTCCTCACTATTCGAAAGTCGGTTCGGATGTGGTGTTAATAGTTTATTTCTGTTCCTCCATTTTTTACTCTGATCCTCAGGTAATTCTTATCTGTTAATTTTGTAATATATAGCGAAATAAAGCTTTTTTTTTTTTTGGTCCTATAGAGTCTTGTATAGAGAACTTAACTAGGGATTTAATGATTTTTTTTATTGAAAGAGTTTAATAACTAATTCATTTGTGCGTTTCGAGTATATATAAGAAATTCCCCTTTTTATCATTAATCTTGAATATTATTGTTCTCGCCGTTAAAAGAAAATATTTATTTAAAATGCATAGTTGACTTGTTGTAATTTTTCCTTTGTTGGCATTGTTCCTTAGCTCCTAATTATTTCTTCTCGAGGTCTTGTCTTCTTAGAACATTCGCGCCTCTTGTTTTGTACGTGAAAAAGTTTAAAAGTTTTTTTTTGTTAAGCTAGGAATTGGGCAGTTGTGATCCAGATTCCACGGAGAAATCAAGGTTTGGTTAACCACAGTCCATGTCAAGCCATGTTATCAGTAATCGTGGAATCGGAATAGTTGTTTGTGTTTAAGGCTGGTTTTGTGTTACACCATGCCTTTGGTTTACTGTTATACGCCATCTGCGTACGTCGGGAGTTAATCTTTTGCAGCTGAAAAATGATGATCTATTGCGACCCAACATCGTAATTTATCAAAGTTGCGCCAAGAGGTTGCCATCAATGCAAAGCCGTAAGACTAGTATGTTGATCACGAACTTTGACTATGTTAGAAGTTCAGCTTGTTGGGAATCGACCACCCATCATAATAGGTGACTATGAATTTACTATATGAGTTCCTGTCAGTCCATAAGAAAATAATCTGCATGTTCTCATTAGTTGATTGCATCCACGGATAAGTTAATTCCTCATCGAGTTCAAGATTCCATTCATCCCGTGGTTATCGGGCGCTCAATTGCCTTGACCTTTTTCAATGATTCTTCTCTTTCGTCTAAGATATTCACCCCTATTTTAGTCTTTGTTACTTTGGATCTCATGGAAGTAAAATCTTCAGATTATTCTATTCTACCAGCACATTACTTCTGATTAGAGGCATGGTTTAGTCATGCTTTCCCTTAGTGCTCCTTTTTTTCGATCTGTTACTTGCGTTTAACAACTAAGTGCTCAATTTAGTTTCCTATTTCTACAGTACCTTGCTTAATTTATTTGTTTTCTCTTTATTTATGCTTTTAGCTAACCTAAGAATATATCTTTGTTTTTCTTTTATTTTTCTTTTGTTTTCAGGTAAATCTTTTACGCTCTTCACGTGTACTCCTGTCTAGAAGGCTTATCCTCCTGATGATTCCTTTCCCTCCCAACTGTTGTTTGTGGATGTGTATGTATTTTTTCAATGTTTGTTTTGGTATTGTCTTGCGTGTGCGCTTTGCTCCGTCTTTCGGCATCTTTAGTCCTGAATGGGTAAGATTCCTGTGTTAATTTATCCATTACTTAACTTTGTATTTTTTTGTAATCTTTTGCTTTATTAGTATTATTTTTATTATTTCCTGGTTTTTTTTTCCTTGTCAGGTTCGAGTATTTCTTATATCACATTATTCCTTCTGCATAATATGACTTTTTGCCATAAAGTCAATATATTTTGTCTTTTTGTATTTTGGGTCAATCATCATTTTGACATGTCAGTATATTGAGTTATTAATTAATCTTTCTTGTCTTAACTTTGTCATATTATTATTATTATTATTATTATTATTATTATTATTATTATTATTATTATACTTTACAAGGGTAACTTTATTGTAACAATAAAAGATTTTAGTCTTCATATCTTAATTGATTTTTTAATTATTTTCATTAAAATAATTTTATTATAAATTTTGTCCCTTTTTTGTGGCAGAGCGTCATTATTGTTATATATTTTAATTGATGAAAATTTCTTTACTCTACGCCCCTTTACTGTGTACATTTCAATTAAAGGATTGAATTCTTGACTTAATTTGGAATTTTGTGCTTCGGGCAGAATATGGATAAGCACATATAATATAGTGTGAAGGCTGAATTGACGTGTTTCGGGAGCAAGCATTGCCGAATTTTCATGATTATCACCGAAAATCACCCAAATGGTTGGATTTTTGTATTTCGGGATCCTGTATTTATTTGACTATATATACGGAGGGTTGATTCAGATAAAAAGAGAACTTTAAACGCCGCGTATGACCTTGACGGAATGTGATTTGCATGACTCGTCCACTATTCATGGGGATTAGCTTTGTATACACTTGTTGCTGTTATTTGGGACATTTCGTTCTGAAACATGTCTTCCAAAATCACAGCTTTATGGGAAGGGTATATGTTTGACCTTTCCGACGCTAACTTCAGTCTTTCGTGCATTGTGGAATTATGCAAACGAAATGGTATTGTGGTATCCAAAGCTAATGTGGGTCGAATAATCAAAAAGAACAAATTGCGACCATCTAATGAACGTGGACGAGCACAGAAGCAGACCAGAAACAAGCCCCAGCCAACACACCCAGCTCAGGTGGTGCGAGAAATCCGGTCTGAAGTGCTGAAAGAACCCCCCCCCCCCCTACACACACAGAGAAGTCTAGCAAAAGGGAAAGGTATTTCACAGGCAACAGTCTCCAGAATAATTCATGACAATCTTCGGCTGGAGCGACGTTATAAAGCACGCAGTCACAGACTGTCGGCCAGGCACGTGCAGGAATGATTCACCAATGCCAGAAGACTGTATGAAAACCATCTTGCAGGTGACCGTTGGAAGTGGGTGTCTCCTTGGATGAAGCTTGTGTGTACCTCGATGACACCAACAAACCCACGGCAATTTACTGTCGCGAAAGAGAGGGGCAAGGCCAGGTCCGATTTTGTCCGAAGGTGCAAGGAAAAGTTTTCAAGGGGCTTCATGATGATTGCCGGATATTGCTCACGTGGACTGCTCACGATTCGTCTAGTTCCTGGAAACTGTAAAGCTAAGGCAGCTTACTTCCAGAGTAATGTAATGGACCACATATATGGGCAGGACATACCATGTCTGTACCCTGGTGAGCAATCAAAAGTTTGGATCCACATGGACAAGGCATCAAGCCACACTGCCAAGTCATCTGTGGCTTACTACAGAAAAATGGAACAGGAGACGGGCATACGAGTTATTCCCTTCTCTCATGTGCCTGTAAAATCTCCTGATGTATATTAGTGTTCCGATATTTTTGTTGCTTTCTGTTTTGGTAAAGCTGTTTTTGTTTTTTATTTTATTTTATTTATTTTTTTCTTTATTATTTTCTGTGTGATTTTACTATTTTTTTTGTTGATTTTTTTTTCCTTATTATAAGACCTAAAGTCTTTATTTGGATTTGTCATATCAAATAATACTTCTTTTTATACTTAATAACTTTTTCAATTTTTTTTTTCCAATTAATTGGTTTTACTTCACGGACTTGCTGCCCTATCGTTTTTTGCTTCATTTAAATAATTTATTATTGTCTAAATTACAGTCTAGTTTGTGAGTTCGGATTGATCATCCATTTAAATATGATACGCACTACTGAACTTTAAAGAGCCTAATATTTTAAATATCTACTGCCATTACCGAAATAATTTTCGAGAAACTTGACTCCAAACTTCCTGAAATTACATCTAGACTTGACACCCTACTGGAGCAAATGGAGTCAACCATTCAAAGAGCAGCTAAATATTCTACAAAATTAATTGTGCGCTGTTGAAGCTACGCTTTTTCATAATGATACGTATAGGATGGAGTCTGCTTTTAAAAGTCTTGACGACTTTGAGCAGTTTTCTTGGCGCACCAATTTACGCATTTTCAGTGTTCCGGAAGAGCCCGCTGAAGTTTTGACTCAAGCAATATTGCTGAAATGGTTAATACTAAATTGGACATTCCTATCAAGACTTCTCATATTATCACAATTCATTGGCTGGGCACCCGGGCTCCAGCCACTAATCGACCTATAATACTGCAACATGTTTCTCCAATGCTTAGAGATATCATAAACAAAAATAAACGTAAGCTGCTTGACTCGCCCTACATATCCCTGGAAGACTTAACAGAGTTTCGCTATCGTTTATTAAGAGAAGCCAAATCGAAGTTTGTTGTCCGAAAAGTATGGAGATTTTGCGGCCGCATTTTTGCTAAGAATGGGGAAGTTGCACAGAATATATTTTACATATTAAAACACTGTTTCATACAAATTGTGTTATGCTGAATACGAAATCGTTGTTAAATTTATTAGAAATATTAAAGAAACCTATTAAAATAAGCGCTTAAAACGTGAAACCACGCCTCCCAACGAAAACGATATCTGACGTCACTTTCCATCCAACACAATGATTTTCTGTGTACGTGAAGCTCGATCTGATGATTAAGCATTGTTGGCTGTAAGCTTTAACCATTGTCGAAGATAGTGAGCAGCAGGCAAGTGACATCATATTACCCATGGGCTATGACGTACTGTTTTTTTGTGGTGTCAATTTTCATATTTTTTTAAAAAAATAATTATAAACTGTTTTCACAAACAAATTACTATTCCTTGATATTGATAATGAACGGATATTTATAAGAGAACAGGACGAGACACAAAAACCCTGGAATACAATAAATAATAGTTATTAAATAAAAATAAAAAATAAATAATAATTGACAAAATAATTAATAAATAATAAATAAAATCAAAATAAAAAATAAAATTAAAAGCTGACATTTTGGATACAGACTATCCTTTATCAAAGCAAAAAGGATAATTCTCTAAATGAAATTAGAATATTAGAAAATTATCCTGAAGTTATGGAAAAGAGTATTAAAAACGCTTTTATATATACACACTGATTGGAAGAATGTAATTGGACACTTTCGATTTTAAACGCTTTGTCGAATATCTAAAAAAATACTTGACTAATTATCCTAAAACTTCAGGAGTGTATAGAGTATGCTACACCCCATATATTTCAGCGAAAGTTTTGTCTCGAAGGTAAATAGGGGACCAGCAACAAAGTGAACCAAAAAAATAATGTTTGGGATCACCCTGAAAAAAATAACGCTTGAAATGCGTTGTAGCTTTAGCATAGGATTAAGAAGCTTCTTTTACTTATCCGTGTTCATTTATATCAGAATAGCACATATATTCATGGAGATATAAAGATTTCTTTAAAAAAATCGAATTTTTGTCTAAGTTTTTTGTTTATAACATGCAGCGTATTCAACCCAATGCAATGTCATTTTCAGGAAAACTGACAAATTATAATACAGACAACACCCTGGAATCAGAATATGAACATATTAAATATTTGATGAAATATGAGCATTTTTACTGAATAATGTTTAACTGCGCATGCGCTAGATTTACCAAAATGTCTTTTACATAATTTCTTAGCCAAATGTATATAGCTACTCTTCTAAAAATCCCAAGCAAATATCGTGAAAATTCAGAAAGATATCGTCGATAGAATGAGTTGAATTTCTGTCGCTCTCAAAAATAAACAAAACGGTAAGGCGTATTTTTATTTTTGGACCGGACACCAGTAACTAACTTCCTCTAATGCTGATATAAAGGCATATTGACTTTATATCAGCGTAAGGAGAAGAACTTGATACTGGTGTCCGATCCAAAAATAAAAATTTGGAGAACACCCCCTTATCGTTTTTTTTATTTTTGACACCAACTGAAGTTCGAATAACAGGAATTCTATGCATTTAATTCCATATTGCACAAACTTTTCCTTGCATTGTTGGTCATGAGACATATATTGTTGATCCTTGCATAGTATTGGTGCATTGCGTGTTGACACCGTTGTTGATACCTTGTGTTGCACAAACTTTTCTGAATTTTCACAATATTTGCTTGGAGTTTTTATACGAGTAGCGCTATACATTTGACTAATAAATTATGTAAAAGACATTTTGGTAAATCTAGCGCATGCGCAGTTAAACATTATTTAGTAAAAATGCTCATATTTCATCAAATATTTAATATTTTCATATTCTGCTTGCAGGGTGTTGTCTCTATTATAATTTGTCAAGTTTCCTGAAAATAGCCTTGCATTGGGTTGAATACGCTGCATGTTATAAACAAAAAACTTGCGAAAACAATTCGATTTTTTTAAAGAAATATTTATATCTCCATGAATATACGTGCTAATCTCATATAAATGAACACAGATAAGAAAAAGAAGCTTCTTAATCCTATGCTAAAGCTACAATGCATTTCAAGCGTTATTTTTATCAGGGTGATCCCAAACATTATTTTTTTGGTTCACTTTGTTGCTGGTCCCCTATTTGCCTTCGGGACTAAACTTCCCCTGAAATATATGAGGTGTAACATAGTCTTTACACCTCTTAGGTTTCAGGATAATTAGTCAAGTATTTTTCTAGATATTCGACAAAACGTATAAAATCGAAACTGTCCAATTACTTTCTTCCAATCAGTGTAGTTGGCATAGGGAAAAGTAAGACGGTATTGGCTGAAAAACTAGATGAGTACCAATGGGAGGACAAGAGAAGAATTTGAAGACGTGCTAGGATAGGACAAATAGCACGTAATAAGAGGGCGTCGAAAAAAAAATGCAATAGGATAACACATATAAATTAAAATTGTAAAAAAAGTCTAGGAAGGATAGGGTGTCTAGCAAAACGATTTCGTAAAATTCCCTGAATTTTCCTTGATTTTTCCTGATCATAAAAGCCAAAAAAAGGGGTTATCTTGATAGAATATTATTAACATTGTTCAAATTTTTCAGATTTTATGATTCCCTCACTGTTCCCGGTTAAAAAATTTTTTGACAATTCCCGGTCGCTAGTCACCCTGTAAAATAGTACCGCATAAAAAAAGTTCACTTAAATAAAAGATACAGAAAGCCTGCGAAATAAGGAGAGTACAGGGTCGGGCACAAAATGAACATAGAATTAGAAAAATATGAAAGAACATTAAAAAAGAAGAAATAACAGAGAAAAGATAAAGAAAAAGAAAAAGAAAAGGGCCCAGAGAGTCTACAACAAATTAGGGAATAGCTGAAGTTGAAGAGGAATATGGGAAAGGTAATGAGGGAATGGTGCCTTTGCTAAGGTTAATACCATTAGGGGTGAGGGAATTAAATTTCCAAATAAGAAAAGACTCGAATTGCTTTCTTACTTTTTTGTTATGGAAGTTACTACGAAGAATATAAAGGCTCATGGCCTGTAAAGAGTGACCAGGGGAATTAAAGTGTTTAGCGACAGGGGTGTCAGCATTGCTAAGGATGTCGAATTTATGTCCGGCAAATCTGGCACGTATGGTATTGCCTGTCTCACCGAGATACTGTTTCTGGCATACTTTGCAATGTAACAGGTAAATTGAGTGCAGGCCAGGTTCTGGTTAATCTTGAAAGTAAAGGAGGAAGCACTGCTGGAAATGGAGGTACCAGGGTTAAGAAAATGGCAAACGCCACAACACTTTGCATTGTATGGAGAACATCCCTTAGTGGAAGTGCGTGGCTTGGTAATAGAAGCATGGACCAGAATATCTTTAAAATTAAATGTCCGTTTAAAAGAAACTTTTGGTGGTTCTGGTAGAATGCTGTGGATAAGAGGAGAATTGTCAATAATATGTTGATGTTTCTAGTATCTAGTACAGAGGGTAGATTATCGCGAAGCGATAATCTGCGGCACCTATTCCTACGAGGGAGTTTTGCGCCATCCCAGTAAATAACGACTGCTACGAGATGACAGTAGCAGCCGGGACCGACGGCTTAACGTGCCCTCCGAAGCACGGGGGGGTTTCATGATGGAAAAGCTGCTGGCGGACAAACAAACCAGTGGCTGTCACCAACTGCTGGAAAACCAGCTATGGTCACTTGGCAAATGGGTCAGACTAAAGTCCTCCAACAGCCGTGCCCCAATTAGCTGTCCCGCCAGCAGTGGCCTTCAAGCCTTGGCCGTCACCCAGCCAGCAGCTGGCCGCGCCTGAAGTTGCTGAACTCCATCGATTAGCAAGCCAACCGACGAGACACCCAGACCAAGGCCACCCCCTATGTTGATGTTTACTTAGGACATTTTTAATACTATTGAGGGTTGAATGATAAGGAAGAACTAATGTAGGTGTCTTGGCTGGAGAAGGTTTGGGATTGTTGTTAGAACGGGAATTACGATGTTTATAGATAGAAGCTGCTTTTAGGGAGTAGGTAAGGGCGTTAACATGAAAGTCCTTAGCCAATGGATATTGACTGCGAAGGCCAGGAAGTTAGCAAGCTGTTGAGAAGCAGCAAGCTTCACCTCTTGAACAAGGAGAACATCTGGCCGGTACAGGGCAATGAATGATGACAAAACCGATTGCTTGAAGGATGAACCAAGGGAACGAACGTTTATGGAAAAGACCTTCACTGTGAATTTAAACTGACGCGGGCTGATCTGTATCTGAAGGAGACTTGAGCCTCACAGACGAGGAAGGAGGCTCAGATGTCTTCTGTCTAGGGGAATGAGCACGTCCCAAAGAGTAAGAGGGGCTGTGATGATGACGGTCTACGCACCTGTCTCATTCAGATGAAGAGGAGACGGAAATCCCGTCCCTCTTGCTACGATGACGTCGGGCCTTTTTCTTGCGAGTGCTCTTAGGCGTCGCAAGAATATCTCGCTGAGCAGACGCTGATGGCTTGGAGGTCCCAGCAGAGGAAGAAATTTTACCAGGCGCAGGCGCACAGATGATTCGCAGAGGCTGCGATGCCGATGAAAGTGCAGGTGGTGGAAGAGATGGAAATTCTTCCGCAGCAAACACTGACTCGGAGCACAACGAATCGTCTAAGATGACTTCAGCATACTGATAGTCCTCCAACATCGGAGAAACACATGGTGGAGGAGGAGAAGAAACAGTCTCAAGAACCACACGAGGCCGAGGAGGGGGAGGTGGCATTTCCCTTCCAGGAGTCGTAGGAACAGTCGACGATGGTGGGGCCATCTCCGATTTCCTTGGTGAAGGAAGAGGCTAAGATGGTGGGGCCGTCTTTGATTTCCTCAGTGGAGAAACAGGTGGGATTGCTCTGCCTGGCTCTGGTGACTTGGCCGGAGAAGTTATCTTGGCTGGTTGCTGGGATGACAATCCTCGAGGCAGTGGCATTGGGGCTGCTGAAAGAGCTTCTCACCTCTCCTGGCACTGGCGTAATTTGTGCACGGTCTTGTGGCAGAAATCATATTTCCGAAAGAGAGGACAGCCTTTCCTAACGTGGGAAGTCTTTTTTGCAGTATCAGCAGCACTGCCACTGTGGACGCAAGAATGTCTCTATGCAGATCCATGTAAACTAGGATGTCGCCCGTCATCTGAAGAGGAGAATCTGGTTGCAGGGGGTACGAAATTCTACGCGCCACCCCGTAGTCCGACATGTAGTCTCGGAGATATTTCTTAGCTATCAGTGGCGATGCGCGCCGGATAAGAACTGGAACATATCCGGGTTCAGCTTAACTCAGATGGAAGGTAATTTGCCCAACTTTGATAAAATCCGCAGCCACTATACGGTCTGCTACATTCTGTTGCCTGCAGAACATCTTCGATCTGTCAGAGTAAGCCTCTGCAGGACAGAAACAGCGGAGTGACCCGACGGAGGAACCGGAGGTATACCCGTTTTGGCATATACCTCCTTCATGAACATGCCGAACATAAAAGATCTCCCCCTGGTGACACCGGGGGGGGGGGGCAAACGCACTGCACACTTATCTATGCACACTTATCTGCCAATGAAGATGTAAATTCCCCATGGTTGCATCCTGGCAGAGCAGAAGTGTAGTGGCAAAATTTTCTAATGTTGTTGAATTTATACTCTTGGAACAACAATCTGAAGGCATACGGCTAGCACGTGGTGACAATAGGAAATCACTCTCAAAGGCATGAGTATGTAAGTGAAAGAACAGCTCTTAGACTTTCCAACACCAATTAAAAATTAAAAGGACATTGTTAATAATATTAAAAAAAATACAAACGTGCCTGAAAAATACCATCTTAACTAACAAATGATTATAATCTACATAGTTCTATAGAGTGGAATAAAAATTGAGAAAGAAAAATAGGGATCCAAGTTTATACATATACAGGGTGGGCCGTAAGTCGTGCACCAAAGAATTACGTGAAGTGTAATGTGAATCAATGTAAAATCAGCAAATGGCGAGCATTTTGAGCATTTGGTATTGTACCAGCAACGTGTTTCTTAGTTCATTAGTTAAGCTTGGTTTTAATAAAATAACGTTTATTATTATCAGAATTGTTTTTAAATGCTTTGGTGGGCGAAGTGTATATATATCTTACAAGAAGTGTAGACACTAAATTATGTTTTTATTATCCTAATTTCTGTCCAAAACACAAAATTCTCAATTAAAAAAAAAACTTACTATCCTTTAATGATAAAAGGAAGGTGAATTACTGCCCTAATTGACAATCAGCTACGAAATAAAAATGGATCAAGATTATATCTTAAAATTATCAAAAAATATTTAAATAAATAATCAATTAAAATATGAAACTACAAACACTTATTTAAATGAAATATGAAAATTGAATATTTATTTAATATACCAATTTTATTAGCAATACCCAGGCAAGCTAAAAAAAAATATAATATAATAATAATATTGAAAAATAATGAATGATAGTTAATCTTAAAAAAAAAATGGTCCAAATAGTTTTAATAGCTGAAAGTCAAATAATGTGAAGGGGACTAATGTGATGGAAAAAACACTCGAACTTCACAAGTTTACGATCATTGTTATTCGCTTAATTTATAATGTATATCTATTATATATGAAATCTTTATTATATGAGTTTATACATTTATTATCTTTTCCTCTTATGTTTAAATAGTTCTGTCCTTGATCCAATGATTATTTGTTTCCCACAATGGTAACTCTGATGCCCGAGGACGCGGGTTCGACCCCGGCTGAGGACGACGAGGATTATTTCAGACCGAAAATCCTGAGATCACGCACTTCCTTTGGAAGGGAAGTAAAGCCGTTGGTCACGTGTAGTCGTTTGCCGGCTGCACGTTAAAGAACCCTTGCGAGGCAAAATTTGCGGCCCCTATAACGCCGTCCTGAAATGACCATGGCACTTGAAAAGGACATTAATACCAAACAAACCAAACCAAACCGCAATGGTAACAGCTATTATTTCGTTTGTATCCTTCCTGGTTATTTGGTTATTTTCATTTCGTCTTTCTGTGATCCCCATTTTTAGTTTTTCTTCTTTCGTTTTATTTTAGAATAATGTTTACCTTACTGTCTATTTTCGTTTGTATCTTTAGTTTTTATTATTATTCTAGTCAATTGGGTTTTTTACCACTAGTTTCCTAGTTTTTTCTGATTTTGACTGATCTATTTTATTAGTACATTTGTTTTATTTGTTTATCTGTCTTTCCTTTCGTTTGCATGGCTACTTTCTCATTCCCGCTTTCTATAGAATCAATCGATTTAGAATCAACCGGTTTCAATCGATGAGTTGCAAGCTACCTATTTAGATCATAACCTTTCGTTATTCTATCTAAATATTCGAAGCATCCACTCAAATGTTACATCTACACTTGCGAATCTGTCTCTATTGCCATGTCTCCAAAAATATTAATCTTAACTGAAACCTGGTGTTATAATCCTAGTGACGTCACCGATATATCTAATTATCAGGCCGTTTCGATAAATCGTAACAATAAGCATGGTGGTGGCATACGTATTATCTCGCGAATTTGCTTACATTTTCCAAAATTTCACAATTTACATAGGTTGCTACTAATTTCGAGATTCTAACAGTTGTAATTAATAGTAAATTTATTATCTCTGTCTATCGCCCTCCTTCAGGCCACTTTACTTCCTTTTGCTCTAATTTGTCTTCTGCGCTTTTCGATTTACGAAGTTATGGAAAAACGCTAATTTTAGTCGATGTCTTCAACATCGACTTCAACAAACACTCTTCATCTCCCAATTTGCTTTTGGTTCCAATAATTCATTGGGCCTTATTACCTACTACTCGTTCCTTTACCTACTATTCACCACATCACAATACATATTCCGCAATTGATTTTGTTTTTCCAATTTAAGTTCGATTTTAATTAGCTATACCTGTGATGTTTCTATTTCTGATCATTTTCCTTTATTTATTATCTTTAATATTGCTGTCTTTCAAATTCCTCGTACTAATTTTACTCAATCTCGGATAATTACTCCCTTTCGTTTTCAAATCTAAATTCTTTTTTTGTTGTTAACTGAATGGGACTCATTATTGTCCAATTTTCCTGATACTAATCAATTATTTTCTAGTTTCCTGGCCCATTTTCAACTCGGGTATGATAGATACCTTATTTTGAAGTCTTTTACCAATTACATTCAAAAACCGTGGATTACACCGCGTATTTTAGTGTTAATAAAAAAGAAAAATGCTTTTTATTGTAAGTTTAGGCGTAATCCATCTTGTTATTCTCTTAAAGTTTTTAAGAATTTTTCTGACCTGGTAAAAAATCAACTTAACAAATCCATGCAGAAGTATAGGGGGCGTACAAAAGAAAACGAAAATTATTTATTTTATCCAAAGTGTATACTAGGAATTTAAAATATTCTCCAAATGCCTTAAGGCAATTACCCCATTCTGTAATAAGGCGTGTAATTTCTTTTTGGAAGAAGTCTTTCGGTTTCGTGTGGAATCATTCCAAAACCTCTTCCTTCACTTTATCGTCCGACTGAAACCTGCGGCCTTTCTGACGTTCCTTGAGATCCCCAAACACGTGAAAGTCACATCGGGATAAGTCAGGACTGTAAGGTGGATGTTGTATTGCTTCCCAGTCGAACTTTTTGATGTGGTCTACCGTTGCTTTCGTGGTGTGAGGACGCGCGTTGTTGTGGAGAAGAAGGACTCCTGTAAGAAGTCCAGGACGCTTGCATTTGATGGCCATGCTCAGTGCCTTCAATGTTTCCCCATATCGTGCCTTTTTTAAGAAATTAGAGAAAAATTTATTTAATATGATTTTAACCTTAATTTTGAAAATTTAAATTAAAACGACATATTAAAAATCTGTAAAAAAAAAAAATCCTAGCTATTTCTTGATATTTATTCTAATGGCCACCCAAATTTCACAAAATCGGGCCTTTGCGATCAAAAAACACAGTCAACATCACCCTCCCCGTGCTGTTTGCGATTGCTTTTGATTTTTTCGGGGCTTTTGTTGTCTGGACGAAGCAGTCACTCGCAGAGCTTCGAAGCGCCAGCTATCGTTCTTTCTCACGTGATGCAACACTTGCAACCTAATGTTCAATTTTTACGTGAGGTTTCGCAATTGTTGAAAACAAAAACTTACGATCCTGCACGTCGTCTTTTTTTCCCGCACGCAAATTTTAGTTTTCATTTGTACGACCCTTATATTTCAGCATCTTATTTCAACGATTACAAGCAAGTAAAAATAAATGGTTACCTTTAAAAGATTATATCGTGGATCCAACCCCTCTTTTTCTCCTTTTTCTCAATCTAAACTTTCTCCATCATCCCTAACCGATTTTTTTCATATTCTATAACCTATTTCTTCCTCTTCTCTGAACCACCTTAAGGTCAGCTACTCCTATGGTACTCCAACTACCTTCCTTGGTCTTTTTGCAATTTCCTCTACGGCAGAAAAGGTTTGCGAAATAATTTTTCATTTAAAGTCTTCCAGGTTGCTTGACCCATTAGGCTTTCGGTCAGACATCATTCTTGCATTCAGACAATTTTATCCTCACCCTTGGCCTTAATTTTTAACTACTCAATAACCTCTGGAAATTACCCTTCCTTACTTAAACTGGCAAGAGTCACTCCTATATATAAGAAGGACATCCCTAAATTATTCACTAACTATCGCCCGACTACTGCTTTGCCTACATTTGCAAAAATATTTTAAAAACTCTATTACAAGCGTCTTTCACAATATATATTAGGTTATAACCTTATAGGCGCTAGTCAACATGGTTTTGTCCCGAATAGGAATACAGAGACGGCCTGCTTCAAACTTACAGAATTTGTCTATTCGGAAATGGTTTCGAATAAATATTGTAACGGCCTGCCAAATAACGAGTAGAAGACTCCAAACTATAAATAGTATAACTACAGTATTGTCGTTAAGAAGTTCTAAAGTCTATGGTTACGTAAAAGTTGTGGTGTCTCAATACTGTAACGTTTACGTTACGAACGTTATTTTTATTGACATTAATCGATAATAGTTGTACATCAGCAAAGGAAGTGATGGCGTTGTGTTTTGCAATAACCCTTAGTTTTAGTTCGATTTAAAATAAACAAATAAATAAAAATACAAGGTTTATTAAACAGAGTTAAAAAAAACAACTCACAATGGAGTTTATTAAGTCCAAAGAAATTAAAGAAAAAATTTAAAGCTTTTTATATATATATATATAATATTTCCAATGCTGTCTTGTAATACAAGAAACAAACATCAGCTGTTCTGCAGAACAACGTTTCAAACAAATGAGAAAGCAATATAAACAGCATACAATTACTAACTGAATAAGATTCAGTATAACAGTTAAGTTCATTATCACAAAAGGATAATCCAAAAACCTGTTCTACATAAAGAACAAAATCACTTCAATCATTTGGTAATACAGCCAAATGTTGAATCAAGACCAGAGATAAAAAATACTGCAATTTGCACAGTCAAAATACTATCCTGAGCCTTATAATGCCAAAAAAACAGACAAAATGTGATTGAGAAACAACAATGAATGAGTTTCTATTCACAAATAAAATTACTGCACTAAGCAGAAAGAATATAGGGGACTAGGTAACTGATTATAGCCCTAAAAGTAATTTAGAGATAAACTCAAGCTGCCCCAAAGACATGAAAGACGGATTGACCTCTTTCAGAACAAAATTAGTTTGATTAATAAAAAACTGCACATAGCAAAATGAAAATTGGGCACATAACAGCCTCTTCTAACATGTGAGGTAAACTCAACCAGCCCATGAACATGAAAGCTATATTTAATACTTTCAGTTCCAAAACAATAATCAAACAAGAATATGGATATTTGAAAAATGAAACCCCCATAAATGAGATAGAAAAATATAAAAAAAGATATTTGCAACATCAAGTCAACAGCAACTCAAGAAGTGGACATAATACCAAGAATAAAGCCTTGAAGGAAAAAAAATAAAAAGATAATTCAAGATATAATTAAAATTTCAAATACAGAATTCTAAAGACATAAAATTCAACAATACATATATAGTTGAACAAAATTTTTATATTTTACAAAGCAGTCCAGCTAAGTTGAAACATCATAAGTAACAGTTGGTAGACTGAAGGCTTCACAAGATGAAAATGATGAATGAGGCAAAGTCCACACAAGCAGGAATAAATTCCATGATGATGGCTATGTCCAAGCAAACCAGGTGTGGATGGTCCATGATGGTGAGGTGGAAAAAGTGAAGTGATGAGGCTGCTGTCGCCCGATGAAGTGAAGGAAAAAAAACTTAGCAGTTGCAGACGAAATTTTCAACAACAATTGTCTCGCGTTTGGCCAGAACGTGGAAACAAAGGTCATGAACATCATACAGCAATTACAAAAGCTAGAAGTCAGATAATGCTGCAAAGGCTTTATACAAATTACAAAATGAGTTAAATAAAATAAAGACATAATAAGGAACATGCGGTGTGCAAATATCTTCTTTCTATAAATATAAAGAAGGATGTTTGTGGGTTTGTTTGTTTCTTAGGCAAATCTACAGTTTTATTCCGATCTTGATGAAATTTTGCATACTTGACCTTCAAAGCATGAGGAAGGTCACTGTCTACCTCACATTTCGTAAAAATAATAATTATTGATAAAAAATCGATATTCATGGTTATGGCAGGGCATATTAATGAAAAATATCTCATGACCAACAATGCAAGGCAAAGTTTGTGCAACAATAGGTATCAACAATGGTATAAACACGCAATGCACCAACACTCTGCACGGACCAACAATATATATCTCAAGACCAACAATGCAAGGAAAAGTTTGTGCAACAATAAGTATCAACAATGGTATCAACACGCAATTCACCAATAACAATGAGCACAAAATGATGATGCAATGATAGAAAGTTCATTTCAAAGAATTATATCAATGAACATAAAATGAAGATGCAATGATAGAACCAATGACGTGTATTAAAGATAGACTCCGAATCCTATTGTTGTAACTTGAAGCAAATTGGGAATCTCCATGCCCAGAACTGTCATGGCCGAAAGTGAGTGGAGATGATGCAAAACACATGGCTAAACACGAGAGAAGTTGATTAATAATTCTTTCACACGCCGATCACGGAGTGATAAGTTTATCTTTTCGTTTACTTTGTATTTGAAATATTTTATTATATTTTATAAATAATTTTTCGATCATGGTTTCAATTTCAATTTCGTTTAGATTGTCTTTCAGTTACGTATTTTCATTTTAGTTACGTATTTTTGATTTATTTTTGTGGAAAATGATTCCTGATCCTTTTTCTTGTCTGTTTGTACAGTTGTATGCAGAACAACTTTGGATAATGGTTTTGAATTAATAATTCCTCGGGCCCAAAATCTTCATAAACAAAGCAGCCCCACAGCTAATTACTCCACCGCTCACTCCTGCCCAGGACTATCATGGCTCAATTTGCTTCACTTTTTGCCGCTATTAACAATAGGAGTCGGAGTCTATCTTTAATAAACGTCATTGGATAGAACATTAGTTTCCAAGAAGTAGTAACAATGAACAGGAAATGGACATAATAGACGATATAGATAGGGCAGTCTGTCGCGATGAGGCAAAGGAAAAGTGTGTATGTGTTTCTTTGTATGTGTGTGTGTGTGTGTGTGTGTGTGTATTTGGCACGTTTTAGCAGTGCATAACCTATTAAAAAATTATTTAGACTAGAAGGCATCCTTGGAGAGGTCCATCCATTGTGAGCTTTTAAAAAAATTTATTTATGTAAATCAAGTCCCGGTATATCACCTAGAATGGATTTTTTCAGTGAAGAGGTAAATTCCTGTCTTTCGGATTTTTCTTAGAATGGATAGTCCCATCGCTCTATATTGTAGTGATTGAGTTTAATGTAATATTATGATATATATTTTCTTTGTAAGCTGTTATTGGGCTAATACTAGCCTG
The DNA here is from genome assembly GCA_023313115.1 of Rhysida immarginata. NCBI lineage: Eukaryota > Metazoa > Arthropoda > Chilopoda > Scolopendromorpha > Scolopendridae > Rhysida > Rhysida immarginata. Next base: position 772,546 of record JAHWFO010116803.1, read on the forward strand.
TTGCTTATAAATAAATAAATAAATAAATAAATAAATAAATAAATAAATAAAAATAAATAAATGATATGAAAAAAGTCCTTAGTTAGGTTTGCGAGGAAATTAATCCCAATACCAGAGACCCAGAAGGAAAATGAGCGTCTTGATGTACTGGTTTACGGGAATATTAATTCCAACGCCAGGGACCAGCATATAAGACGTAACAGAAGGTGAATATTGCCCTGAAAAGGGCGCACCGTAAAATAAGAATAATGAGATGATACCTGAAAAGAGAGTAGAGGTGATACTATGAAGAGCTAATCCGTCCTGATCGTCCTCAGTCGTCGATGATGGTTGTGAAAAGAGTACTAAAGGATGCATTTATATATAGTTGGCATAGGGAACATTAAGACGGTATTGCTGAAAAACTAGAAGAGAACAAGGGAGGACAGGAGATGAATTTGAAGACTGTTTGGATAGGACAGGAAGGAGGACAAATAAGAGGTAATAAGAGGGCGGCGAAAAAAATGCAATAGGATAACACATGCAAAATTAAAATTATAAAAAAGTTTAGGAATGATAGGGTGTCTAGTCTAGCAAAACGATTTCGCAAAATTCCCTGAATTTTCCTTGATTTTTCCTGATCATAAAAGCCAAAGAATGGGGGGGGGGGGATATCCCGATAAAATATTATTGATGTTGTTCAAATTTTTCAGATTTTATGATTCCCTGACTATTCCCGGTTACAAACATTTTTTGACAATTCCCGGTCGCTAATCACCTGTAAAATAGTATCGCATAATAAAAGGTCACTAAAATAAAAGAATATAGAAATCTTGCGAAAAAAGGAGAGTACAGGGACGGACACAAAATGAACATAGAAGTAGAAAAAATATGAAAGAATATTAAAAAAGAAGAAATAACTGAGAAAAGATAAAGAAAAAGAAAAAAGCCCAGAGAGCCTACGCCAAATTAGGGAATAGCTGAAGTTGAAGAGGAATATGGGAAAGGTAATGAGGGAATGGTGCCTTTGCTAAGGTTAATGCCAATAGGGGTGAGGGAATTAAATTTCCAAATAAGAAAAGACTCGAACAAGATTCTCCTGGCCACTCTGTACAGGCCATCAGCTTTTATATTCGTCGTAGTAACTTCTATAGCAAAAAAGAAAGATAGCAATTCGAGTCTTTTCTTATTTGTCAATTTAATTCCCTCACCCCTAATGGCATTAACCTTAGCAAAGGCACCATTCCTTCATTACGCTATGTCTTACGTGAGCGAACTTGGAGAAAAGCGGATCGCAGCGAAAATATCAAGAACATTATTTCTGTGAGAGTGTCTTACGTGAGCGAATCCTAGCGGTGAGAGGTTGAGGCGGCAAAGAGGCGGCCGCGAAAAGAACACAACAGTTTGTTTTTTTCACGCGAACGAAGCGATGCCTGCCATAATAGTCGAGAAAGACTTGATTTCCTGCGTACAGAAAAGACCATATCTGTGGGATCAAAGAAATAAAGATTAACATAACCATCTCTTAAATTACTGAGAATGGAAATTAATAATTAATTACGTGAAATAGAAATTGAAAAATTGTTAATAAGATTAAATTTGTGCTTGAAAAACTTCATTGAAATTGATTCTAAAAAATTGCTTTGAAGGCACATCTATTACAGTCATTTGCAAAAATTAATTTTGCTACTTGATTATAATAATTATAATCAGGTCAATTCTACAATATTAGGTCAATACTTGAGTTAGATGACCCGGGGAGAGTGTTTATTATTTATTTTGAATAGGACTTTATTTAGAATAGAGTAGCGTGGCATCAAAGGAATTTTTTCAAAGGAGAGGTTTATTTATCTTAATTAATTCTCCACAAATAAAGAGGGTTAAGCCCCAGCTAAACTCCAAATATGCCTTGATGATTTTCTTGAAGCGGAGAAATAAAATAATATAAAAAACTAATATAAAATAAAAAAAAATAAAATGCAATTCCATTTTTACTTCTTCGTTTGTAATAATTTTACATAAGGAGTTTCCATCAGCATTAAACGACAGATACATGCCTGGCTCAAAATGATCTGACTGATCTCAGTGTACCTAATACCTCTTTAGCTCGCCACACTGAATTCGCTCTCATGCTTCGCTCACGTAAAACACACTGTCCACTTCTATTTCCTTCGCGCACTTTCCCTCTCAATTCATCCGCGCGCTCGCATCTCTCCAAGATCGCTCACGTAAGACACATAGTTACCTTTCCCATATTCCTCATCTACTTCAGCTATTCCCTAATTTGTCGTAGGCTCTCTGGGTCCTTTTCTTTTTCTTTTTCTTTATCTTTTCTCAATTATTTCTTCTTTTATAATGTTCTTTCATATTTTTCTACTTCTACGTTCATTTTGTGTCCGTCCCTGTACTCTTTTTTTCGCAGGCTTTCTGTACTCTTATTTTAGTGACCTTTTTATGCGATGACTTTTACAGGGTGACTAGCGACGGGAATTGCAAAAACATTTTTTTAACCGGGAACAGTCAGGGAATCATAAAATCTGAAAAATTTGAAGAATATCAATAATATTCTATCGGGATAGCCCCTCCCCCATTTTTTGGCTTTTATGATCAGGAAAAATCAAGGAAAATTCAGGGAATTTTGCGAAATCGTTTTGCTAGATACCCTATTATTCCTAAACTTTTTTATAATTTTAATTTTGTATGTGTTATCCTATTGCCTTCACCGATGGTATCTTCACCTTGACTTGGTGGTGGGGCTTGCGTGTTCTGACAACCCTGAGAGTTATGCCGGCGGTACCCTAGCTACTGGTAGGACCTACCTAGCCGGACAGGTCTTCGTGGGGTAGGAGCCAGACAAAGAGAGATACCTAGGAGAAGGGGAACTCCAATCCAAATTCCCCCTGGTAATGAGCAGCAGTATTGCCAGTACTCGCCAGAGGCTGAAGATGGAGGTCATCGGTAAGGCTCTGCACCAGGCAGCTTCAGGCGGAAGAAAATCCTCTTTTTGGCTCAAATACTGCGATGTGGAAGGCACGGGGAAATCACCACATTAAATCTTCCCAAGATAAAGCAGTTATAGAATGGATCAACTAAAACAGATATCACCTGGCAACTCCGAGATCTCCGTAAATCCAGGTGTCGGGCCCGGCAGGAAAAGACACAGGGCTTCTCAGGTCGTCAGCAAGCGAAACCCCTGTACCAGCAAGGAATGTCCGCACAATACTCTGTGTGAGGAAAGTAGAAAATATCAAGCTGGAAATGGCGAAGAATAAAATCAATATCCTTGGACTTAGTGAAACGCGATGGAAGGAGGAAAGAGAATTCAGAAGTGGAGATTGCCATGTTGTCCACTCTGGAAGCATGAGAGGGCAAGGAGGTATAGCCCTGGTCTTGGACAAGAGCTCTGCAGCAGCGTTGATAGATGTAACTGTGATAAACCACAGAATTATCTCAATTAGACTATCTACGGCACCTGTAGAAGTGGTAATAATACAGGTATACATGCCCACTTCTGGCCATAAAGAAGAGGAGGTGGAGGAGATATATTCTGAACTCAAGGAAGTTCTAAGAACAACAAAAGCAACGGATAATATCATCATTATGGGTGACTAGAATGCTTGTGTTGGTGAAGAACAAGAAGGTGTCGTTGGGAGATATGGACTTGCAAGAAGGAATAAAAGGGGTCAACGACATCAATTTTTTGTCAACAAGAAAGGTACATAGTGACAAACACATATCATTAGGTCCCTTATAGAAGAAGATACGCATGGAAGAGCCCTGCAGATCAGAGGAGATTACAACTTGATTATATCCTGGTAAAAATGAGATATCGAAATCAAGTGAAAATATCAATAGCCTAACCAGGAGCAGATATCAACTCTGATCATAACCTTGTGAAAATGTCCTATAACTTACGGCGGAAGCGATTGGCTACGAAGAGAGAGAAGAAAGGATGGAATCTTGAGGCCTTGAAACAACCAGACGTCAAATCTAAATACCAAGAAAAATTAAAGTTAGATCTAAATGCTCAACAAGAGACTTCTGAAGGACAGTGGCAATTCATCAAAAATACCATTAAGGACGCTGCCTTTTCATCAATTGGTCCACCAAAGACCATTGCTAGGAAGCCCTGGGTGACTTCAAAAATGCTGCGTCTGATGGATGAAAGGCGTAAGTGTAAAAATGTAGAAACAGTTGCAGGGAAAGCGACGTATCACAGGCTGAAATATAAGGTTGATCGTGAATGCAAGGAAGCTCGAGAAAGGTGGTGGAGAGAATCTTGTGAAGAGGTGGAACATCTGGAAAAGATTGGAAGACCAGATCTTGCATAAGTTACAGAACAATAAAACAAGTATCTCAAAAGAAAGAAGAAATTAGGGCAAGGGCCATTAGAAATAAAGAAAGCATACTTGTTCTGGATCCGGAGAAGAAAAAGACGAGGTGGAAGGAATATGTGGAAGAGCTTTACAAAGAAGACCAGGAATATAGATTACCAACAGAACTGCAAGAGCATCGAGAAGATCAGGAGGTTTCAGAGGATTTACACATCCTCAGAGACGAATTCTACTCTGCTCTGGCTTCTATTCAAGAAAGGAAAGCATCAGGAATAGATGAAATCCCAATAGAATTGATCAAACAGGAAGGGACAAAATTGCAGGAAGAGCTATTCAGGCTCATAAATAACATCTACATGAGCGGAGAATGGCCTGTAGATCACCTGACATCGGTGATGATACCATTGCCCAAAAGGCAAAGGCAATTGACTGTGAGCAGTATAGAACAATAAGCCTAATATCTCATGCTTCGAAAATTCTATTGAAGATTATAAAAAGAAGAATCGATAATAGGATTGAGGAATATTTACAAGAAGATCAATTTGGTTTTCGGAAAATGATGGGAATACGAGATGCGATTGGCTCGCTGCGGTTCCTAGGTGAGCGCATGCTTGAGCATAATCAAGATCTTTATATCTGCTTCATTGATTATGAGAAAGCATTTGACAATGTACCTTGGCATAGACTTTTCCCAATTCTCGAAAAACTTAAAATTGAGAAGCAAATCCTCAAATTAATATGGAATCTCTATTCAAACCAAAAAGCTGTAATAGCATTAAAGGAAGGTACAACGCAACCGGTGGATATAAGGAAAGGAGTACGACAAAGATGCCTGTTATCTCCGGGACTTTTCAATGTTTATGCAGATATGATGCTACAGTCCATCAGAGATGAGAAGTTGGGAATTTGGGTCAACGGAGAACGAATTACAGCAATAAAGTATGCAGACGATCAGGCTATACTAGCAAGCTCGGAAGAAATGATTAAAATCATGATGAAGAAGATCTACGATAGAGTACAGATTTATGGTATGAAGATCAATTTTAAGAAAACAAAAACAATGGTGATTTCTAAAACACCAAAAAAGACTGTCCCTCATCATTGCTGGAAATAACATCAAACAGGAGTGCTGCTTCTACTATCTGGGTCAAGTAATCACTGAAGATCTAAGGTGTGAATCGGAAATAGCAGCAAGAATAGCACTGGCAAAAAAGGCCTTCCGAGATAAATACAGCCTCCTGGCATCCAAAAACACAAATTTGACACTCCGAAAACGCATTTTAAAGGCTTATATTTGGTCTACAGCACTGTACGCAGGAGAAACATGAACCTTATTAAAGAAGGAGGAACGGAAATTGGAGGCCTATGAGATGTGGTGTTATCGAAGAATGCAGAGAATCAGCTGGACAGCAAAAAAGACAAACGAGCAGGTCCTAGAGGAGGTTGAAGAAGAGTGAAGTCTTCTGAAGTCAATACGAAGAAGGAGACTGTCCTGCATGGGACACATACTACGACACGAATGCCTCCTTAGGAAAGTGTTACAGGGAAGAATAGCCGGAAAGAGAGGGAGAGGAAGACCAAGGAGAACTTTTGTGAGACAGCTATGTGAAGATGCCCAGGTCGGAACATATGCCCAGCTCAAGAGAACAGCAGAAGATAGACAATGCTAGAGGAGAATTGTAACTGCTACAAACCAGCCTTCGGGCTGAATTACTAATGAATAAACGAATCCTATTGCATTTTTTTCGCCGCCCTCTTATTACCTCCTATTTGTCCTCCTTCCTGTCCTATTGCAACACGTCTTCAAATTCATCACCTTTCCTCTCATTTGTTCTCTTCTGGTTTTTCAGCCAATACCGTCTTACTGTTCCCTATGCCAACTATATATAAATGCGTTCTTTAGTACTCTTTTCATAACTTCTGGATAACCCTCTAATATTCTAATTGCTTTTAGAGAATTATCCTTTTTGCTTTGATAAAGGATAGCCTCTATCCGAAACGTCAGCTTTTTATTTTATTTTTTATTTCTAGTTTTATTTTGATTTACTTATTATTTATTAATTATTTTGTCAATAATTATTTATTTTTTATTTTTATTTAATAACTATTATTTATTGTATTCCAGGGTTTTTGTGTCTCGTCCTTCTCTCTTATAAATATCCGTTCCTAGGAGGTAATGAAATACTAGATAACGTAGCCAACGTTGCAGTAATATTTGCGTTAATGCTATGGATATTAACATAGAAAAATAAGAGATAATTATTAGTGAGAGTCACATCTGAGAACGAATAGAAGAATTTAAATTAGCTATAGAAATAGGGAAATTAAATGTAGTCATACGTTGTTGCAAATAAAAATAAATCATTAAATAAGAGTAGGAGTTGTGATAAAATATATTAATTAAAAAATAAATAAAACTCCAGTTAATTAAAAGAAAACAAATAAAATAACTAATAGAAACAATGAAAAAAAGTCATCCAATTGATAAATGTAAATGTTGAAGGACGAAACAATTGAAACAAAGGTCTTGTGGAGCTTATGTAGATGAAACACAGAAGAAACGAAGATCTAGTGGAGAAATGTTACACCATGACCTCCTTTATTATTACAGACCTGTTTTACTGAATAATTTCCATTGTTGCTTTTGGCATTTCTCAATTTTGCCGTGGCGCTGTTTAACCTCCCTTTCTGATTGTTTCCAACAATGAAGGTTACGTTGTTGCTTGGACTAAGATGATCAGGTGACTTTTCAGTGACGTTAAAACAAACAGAATAAGCATTCATTTCATTAACCAAATTTAGGTTTCTTTTTATTTGCCATTTTAACTCCCTTTTAAAATAAAAGACTCTATGCAAAATTTTTTTAATACGTTATGTATTTTTTTAATTTTGTTTGGACTACATTTTGTTTATCTCTGTTGGTAAAAAGGGAGGTTAAACAGCGCCATGGCAAAATTGAGAAATGCCAAAAGCAACAATGGAAATTATTCAGTAAAACAGGTCTGTAATAATAAAGGAGGTCATGGTTACACGAACACAGGGAGGCACACAGTTACAGGTGAAGTAGGTCTATGATGAAAGTTCGATGTTTCGTAAAACGTAGATGACAAACTTGAAATGTATTAAAACGCTTTCGGGATTTTTATCCCATCTTCAGTATGTAAACTTTTTGAATGAATTTCAGTTAAAAACAATATAAGTTATAATAATAAAAAACAAAACAATGTAATCTAATACAATGTGTGATATTATGATTAGTTTGATTGTTGTGAACAGGATTGTTGAGTGCAAGGGAAGTAATATTATAGTTTTAGTAGTAATTTCCATTTATTATTAATTTCTACAGATGGTTTAGCTAAATTTTTTTCATTCGAAATAATGTTGATGGTTTCTTTTATTAGTCTTTTTTGTAATTTATTTCTTTACTTATGATTTTGACTTTGCCTCCCTGTGTTCGTGTAACATTTCTCCACTAGATCTTCGTTTCTTCTGTGTTTCATCTGTGTTTCATCTACATAAGCTCCACAAGACCTTTGTTTCAATTGTGTTTCGTCCTTCAACTTTTACATTTATCAATTGGGTGACTTTTTTTCATTGTTTCTATTATTTATTTTATTTGTTTTCTTTTAATTAAATGGAGTTTTATTTATTTTTTAATTAATATAAATCATTAAATCAAAAAAAACAGAATGAAGAAAAAAAATAAAATTAACTAAAGAGGTTAAAAAAGAAAAATACAGAACGAGGCCAGAAAGAATAGAAAAAAGGGGAAAAAAGTAAGTGGAGAAATAGCGGTGATGGAACAAATAAAATGCAAAATTTTAAAATTATTAAATCGAAAGGTAAATAATAATTAAATAATAATTGTCAAAAAAATGCATTCAAAATTAGGTAATAAACAAAAATAAAAAATTAACTCACGTCGCAATAACGTTAGAGATAATAACACACGGTAAGAAGTTAACTGAATTCATCTTACCAGGCCCTAGGCCTATTCGCGCTTCCAGCGGCAGGTAGATGGCAGCATTTGTAAAACAAAATGGCTACGCAGATGTGATACACAGTCTGAAAGATCGGCTAGGGACTGAGAAGATCCATGACGTCATCCAGTGACACGTACTGAATGTTGGGTAAACAACTGACAAACGATCAGTTCTGTGCATCCACAGCGATTAGAGATAGCAACATGGAGAATATAGCGCCGGCAGCAATGACCGTGCAAAGTAAATGGGTGTGTAATTGGGCTTGCCAGCCCTCCCGGTTTGCCCGGGAGTCTCCCGGAATCAGACTGGAACAAGTGCTGAATTAACATGGAGTCTCCCATAGTCTCCCGAATTGTCAGTCTGACAGTTGGCAAGCCTATGTGTGATGTTTGTAATAAGACCTATGCTACCAACAAATCTTGAATAAGCACTTAAGGCATGTTCACAGCGTTGATAAAGGAAAAGCGAAAAATAATATACGCTTGATGATTTTCGAAGTCATCTCAAGACGACCACGCTGTTGAGATAGAGAAGGAAGATCTAACTTTTTTCAGTGATGAAGGTATGTTGATAAACTTAATGGTGAATAAAAACTCTTTAACCACAACTAGAAGTAAGTTGAAAAAATACAACCTGTTACAACTGGAAGCGCTTTTCGAATGCCCTGCATTCATCATTCAGCAGCCTAAAGCAGATACTCGAACCCGGCCTGAAGCGAAGTCCAGGAGGTCTGGAAGATCTGACTTTAGAGTCGACAATCGACAATCGAA